>OZ012736.1:79301537-79401537 GCA_963859935.3 Lathyrus sativus
GTCTCAGTTTCTTCTTTGAAAAAGGGTAAAATAAACCTTCCCTCGCTTCAAGGTTGTATGCCATGAACAGGTCTTAGTTTCTTCTTTAATCAAGTATTCCACCTGAAAAAGGTAAAATAAACCTCCCCTCGTCTTGGGTCATAAGCCACGAACGGGTCTCAGTTTCTTACTGGAAAGGTGAATACTTATGGGAGAGTATCTTCATAGGGGATTGGAATTTTACTGGAGATTTATGACTTCAACGGGGATCCATAATTTATTGGAGATTAGAAAACATTGTTGGGGATCTAAAACAGATGCAAGCCGAATGATTTGAAAAATATGTCTTTTCAAATAAAGAGAAAGATCATCTGAATCTTCAACAAACTTCTCGGAGAGATGCCATTTGATGGAAGCAAATTGAATAGTGGACTAGCTGGGGAAAACATCACTGAGGAGTAGCATTCTTTGTAGTTTCAAGTTGCATTGAAGAAAATAAAGTCCTTGTATAAGGAATTCTCAAATAAAGAGAAACACTTGTAAACTCTTCACCAAACTTCTCTGATAGATTTCTGGAGATATGCCATTTAATGGAGGATAAATTAATAATGTTGATAAACTCATTGGGGATAGACAAACTATCTTGAGGAGACTTCCATTTGTCATCCAAATAGAAAACCCGAGAACAAAACAAGCTGCTCAAAATAAAGAGGCTGCCACTTGTCGTCTGGGTATAATATGCTGAGAAATGTTATCACACTGTTGGAGAAATATTTTGTCTTCAATGGTGATCTTCAAACAGATTCTTTTTGGGGAGTCAAAGTGCAAAACAAATGCACGCTCAATCCATGTTCAAAAGCCTAGAGATATCTAAAATTGTGATTGTCAGGGACCAAAGTTCAATTCAGAAAGTAACTGAAGAGAAACGGTTAAACAAGACTTTACCAAATGAGGAATGAACTTAATTAGGGTTTATCTTATCCAGAAATGGAAAAGAAAGCCAAAGCAACCGTCTTCCACATGGATCAAACTCAGTAGGGAATTTAGAAATGTTGTTCTCTTTCTGCATATGGCTGATGACTCTACTTGGAGGGAGAAGATAAACTCAGTCAATTGGGGATAAACACGGCCAAAATGAACAAACAAACACAAAAATGCACATATGTCTTGTATCCATATGAATGAATGTATGTTATGTTATGTTATGCTTATGCTGACAAAACAAACAAGGAGAAGTAAACCAGAGATGAAATAAACCTATCGACATGGATACTCAGCCAATCTTCTCAAGATAGAAGCATCACTAGGGTGAATGGAAAGCCACATGTGGAATCACAGTCTTGCTTCAAGGCTTCAAACTTCTCTGGGAAAAAGAGAGCACTCCACTTGAGGATGAACATCATGACTTCACTTAGGGGACTGTCAAGATGAACCCTGGTACTCTGTTGGGGATGAGAAAGATCCATTGGGAATGGATCAAACTCATGATTAGAGAGACTTTGTGGGGATAAAATAAATATCCACTACAAACTGAAGTAGTCTGGACAAAATTTGTAACTAGAGATGCCAGAGTTGAGGCCTCACAAGGGATAAAATAAATATTCACTTCAATGGGGAAGCTCAGATCAATATTGCAAGCTGAAGATGTCAGATTTGAGACTTCATGGGGATGAAATAAACACCACTTTGCTGGGGAAGATTGAAGTTGTAAGAAATCCACTGAGGAGTGAAATAACATCCACTTCACTAGGAAGGTTAAAGCCAAGGGAATTCACTGGCATAGGCTTAGGTTACCGACTAGGGAGTTCTTGCATCAATTCTTCCATAACTGCTTGAAGTAGAGATTCATCGAGGAATTGTCAATACCATTGAAGTAGAACTTACTGGAGACAGTGGTGACGAATACTATGAGATCAATGTAATTCTGCATTGATAAACCGTATGGCAGTCACCATTTCGAACAACAGTTGTTGTGAATGGATAAAATAATCTTCAATTCTCAAATGCCTCAGATCACATGGTTTATAAGTCATCTCAAGAGAATTTAACAGAAAACTTGGCATCCAAAATGTTCCAATGTCTTCAAACTCTCGGAGAGATTTATTAAATTTCAACGCAGATACCCCAGATTGACTGTATTATGCATAACTGAGTCTTCAAGCTTTCCCCCTTAGGATGGTCAGTCTATGAAAGCAACAACTGAGAAACAACTTTCCCCTGTTCAGCAGAGTCTTCAGGAAACATATCCCTGGATATGATCATCCTTTGAAATAATTCGCCATTTATCATCAGAGTCTCAAGTCTCAAACGATTAAGCTCATCATTGTTGCTCGCATGCAAGCTTCTATAATATCAAGCAATGTTAGCAAGCAGAGAAATGTTAAATCTAAAACTGCTAATGCAAAACACATGTTAGTCTTGAAGTTTTTATTGGAAAGATATCACAATAACTTGTGACTGAATCACTAGTTAGGATATGAATTAATTTTACAAAGCCGACACAAATTTTGAGCTTAGCTCAAAGGAGTCAAGAAACGTCATCTCATCGAGTATGTTTTCGAAATAAACCCTGCTTCAATTAGGTCTTTTAAGGATTGTAATGTGGCTTGGTTCACAGTTTATGAAACAAAGGATAAAGGCTCTAATTTTATTTGTACCCACCCATTCTTCGTGATATTCTTCGGTCCTACATTCAGCTAACTGACGTGAGCACTCATCTCTTAAAAGGAGTTTTTTTGATATGGTTGAGAAAACACCAAGGCTTTGGACATGACAGTTACTCACCTTTTTGCTTTTGGTGTTTGATCACACGGTTTTTTTCTTTGTTGAGGATTTTCCTTTGTTTTTTTCCGTGTTTCCTTTTATTGTTATTTTGTTTTTATTCCCTAACTTTTTCCTGGACGGAGTCTTTGGATTTGAGTTTGGAGTCCAGCGGGATGCCTCAATTTTTCCTAAGTCTGATTCATAGGTTTTGACTTAGCGGGCTTTTTCTTTTTTCATTTTTTTTTTAATTTATGAACAAGTTGTGTGACTCTAAGTTATTTTGAACCTGTTGAAAGGATTGTGACTGCCTCACTCTTTAAATAGTCGAGGGATAATCATTGTGGTTTTTTGACTTCCTACCTCCTAATATGTGAAGAATAGATAAAATGGATTCTCAAATGTTCACTCCTCCTTTTTGAGAGTCCGGGTGCTCGATTAGTTTAACTGAAAACTACCCTACCCCAGGTAAAAATTAAGGGTTTTTGTATGTAAGGAAACGAAAAATCCTACTTCAAGGCTCAAAGGGGTTAACAAGGGTATATCTCCCTTATATCTCCAGTGTTTGAGGATTTAAAACAATGCCTTACATCATCATCCGGATTTTATTCAAAAGCATACGACCAGAGATCTTGCGTTTTTTATTTCGTCATCCTCCTCCCAATTCTCTATCAAAGCAAGAGATTGGGTAAACTTAGCATTATAGAACATGAAAAAGCATTTTATGAGTGAATACAAATGGATTTCTTTAAGACAAACATATTTATTGCACTAATCATTCAAAACCAACAAGTTCTTACATGCAAATCATGCTTTTATAATCAAAGAAATAATAACAAATGAAAGCAAACAAACAAATAGCCTGATGATATTGGGAATGAGTTCTCCTCCTAATTTCACCGAATTGAAAGGACTCTCTTGAGTCTTCATATCCATCAGCATAAAGGTGTTCCATTTACAACTGAGATTCCTCCTTTGAAGGTTAGTACCTCATCGTCGATCATCTCTTGGACTTTTTCTTGGAAAACCTTGCACTCTTTGATCGAATGCCCCATTGTTTCATCATGAAATTCACAACTCGTATCTGGATTGAACCGAAGAGGGCGAGATTTCATGGCTCGGGTATTTCTTGGTGTCATCACTGAGTTTCGGGCAAAACAAAACCATAATTGACTGTAAGTCTTTGGGATTGGATTAAATTACATTTGAGTATGAGTCTGATGTGTTCTCTAAAGAAGTTGTGATTGACAATTCGGAATGATCTGAGCGACAGGAGCAGCATCAGCAGGAACTTTCTTACCATTTTCCAGCATAGTAGCATCATTTCCACAAGGCACAGAAGAGGATTTCTTATTGTTGCATGTAATTACCATTGGTTCTGGCATATTAAAATGCGAAACTATGATGTTCACTCTTTCTCTAGTGATATGGAGAAGTTTCTAATCCAACATATCCTAGAGATCCCTCTTCACAATAGAACATCCACGAGAATTCTTTGAATTTTTTTTGCAGGAAGCGTGATTATGCTCATAGTGGGTAAGCTTAGAGAAATCAACATGCATATCCACTAAATACCCTCTCATTGAATTCATGTCAAGAAATACAGTATTCTCCAAGGCATCCTTCCACAATGTTTCCATACTTGGATAATAGACTTGTTGAGGTATTGGGTCCGGAGTTTTCAAAAGACAAAATACCACTTTGTACCAGCTTTTGTATTTCGGCCTTCAAAGCAAAACAGTGTTCAATATCATGACTGGGCGCCCCTTGCTGAAATGGACAAAACACTATGCCAGAAAAGACCTTTAGCGGTGCTTTTTTTGGCCTTTAGCAGCGCTTTTTTGGCCTAAATTGGCGCTGCTAAAGGTAAAGACAACGCTTTTTAAAAGTAAAAAGCGCTGGTATAGGCCCACTTTTAGCAGCGCTTTTCCAGAAAAGTGCTCTGTATTCCCCCCACCTTTAGTAGCGCTTTTAAAAAGCGCTGCCTAAAGCGTATTTTCTTAATACCTTTTAGCAGCGCTTTTGCAAAAAATCGCTCTCTATCCCCCCCCCCCTTTAGCAGCACTTTTGAAAAGCGCTGCCTAAAGTGTATTTACTGAATACCTTTAGCAGCGCTTTTCTTAATAAAAGTGTTGCCTATTCCCGCCCTTTAGCAGTGCTTTTTTAAACATTGTCTTTTCTCTCCCTTTTCCCCCTATAGCAGCGCTTTTTGGAGCGCTCTCTATACCCCCTTTTAGCAGTGCTTTTTCAAGAAAAGTTATGTCTTTTCTTCACGTCATTGAATTTTTTTAAAAAAATAACTTTTTCATAGCGTTTTTTTTGTAAAAGCGCTGTTTATTTTTCATATTTTTTAGAAATGATTTTTGTTGAATTATGTTGCACCATTTTTTATAATTTTTTCCATAAACCTGCTTATAACAATTACATTCACCACAAGCCTTTATTTCAATACTTTGGCCTTATATATATACCATAATCATTGTAATTCAACACATAAACCTGCTTATAATTCAACACAAGTCGATCCTCGCAACAACTTCACAAATACATTCATTATACATATAGTTACAAAACCGATAACTTCACAAATACATTCACTATACATATAATTACAACTTCCATATTTTCGGATCCTCACAACAACTAACTTCTAGATCGAAGTATATCAACAAATTCTAAAACTACATACGACTTCCAGAAATATAATTATCCAGTAGTATGTACATAACATCACAACAACACAAATCTCTATAAACACCAATCAAAAGACTGAAAGACAGTATATATACCTTATACAATTCTCAACTCAAGAATGTATTGACACCATTCCTCCTTAATTTCTTCCAATTTGTCTTTCGAGTAACTACCACACTTGAATTCATCAAAGTACTACATAATATAACATAATATGCATGATTTATTTTTAAAACTAATTACTCAGATGAAATATCGGTTAAATATTAAAATAAATCATATAACTTATAAATCCATACCATGTTTGGAATCTCTATTTGACCCTAATGAATAATTTCCTTCATAAACCTCAATACAAAATATCCGCAATCAATCCCATTACGCTGACGAGGATACTATAAATGGAAAAAACAAACGAATATATATCAGGATATATAGTTTAACTAGTTTTATCAAGTAGAATTACTATAGCAGTCAAAATTGTGAAAATATACCTGCACTCTGATCCAGCTAATGTTGTTAGCCTTCCTTTTTGGCACTGTTGCTTGTCTTTGTGATCGAAATATTTGTATAGCTCTAACATAATATAAATTAATATTTAGAACAATATCACATAATAAATAAAGATAATTATTCAGAATAATATATCTCATCACTTACGTATCAACCATATTCTTCATATCAAGATATTTTATTTGATCACCATCCAATGAATCCAGATAATACACTATTTCTTTGATCAGATTAATCGTAACCAACAACTAGCGTGCACTGTAAAATAAGACAAAAGTTTAGACGGAAATGCTATATAGAATGGGAAAAAAAGAATAATTATAATAAATGAATTTAGAATGAAATCTAACCCATGGCCAGTATTATATGGCAAAAAATACAACTTCTCTGTATCTGTGGCCATAAATGCTTGGACTAAGTAATCTCTGACTACATCTAGTGTGTGATCGATTGAATGTGTGTTGATACAACTAGAAGATAAGAATGTGAATCTCTCTGTCAATTGATGCGGGACCAACAACTTGTCATACAAGAACCTTAAATAAAAACATAATCAACATTAGAATATTCATTAAAATGAGCAAATAAATTGTTCAATTATTTAATTAAAATTGATTGGAGTACCTGATGTATGAAAGCATAACACCGATGCCTAATTCAGAATGTTGGAAAATCTAATCCAAATCCACTTTAGCAATTGTTTCGGCATAAGCAAAACCGAAAATACCTTCTTCCATAGGTATTTGACGAATGCCACTCTCCACCACATTTTTTGTTCCTACATATGTTTCAAGGCACAACCTAAATCGAGGAACATATGTTTTTTTTGCCTCGGCCTTTTTTTTGTTGGACACCTTGATATATTCAAGCATCTTACCCTTGCTGACTTGTTGCAACTCTTGAGCATGAACCTAAAAGTCATATAAGTTAGGTAATTAATGTATAAGATCGTAAAGCTATTGAAACCAGAGGATATAATTATATTGACATTTTCTATGCATATATATCAATTAATGTAGTAGTACCTATTTTTTTGATGCAGCTGACTCGGTTTCCCGCACAATCCCATTATCTTTTAATTTGGATTTTATAGGAGTCTAAGATCATCATGTAAATAAATGGTATGTAAATGTAAGAATAACATACATGTATGGGTCGTAAAACATTTGAATACTACAAGGTTCATAATGGTGTTCAACCTACCTCATCATCTATGAAAATGAGATTTGACGGCCATGCAACATACGGTCCTATTGTGTCTTCCACCAATGTTGCATCCGAAACATCATCTGGTATAGGTAATAACGCACCCCCCTCTAAAGCAATATCAACCGATACTTTCAAAAATCCAGCAGGGAGCGGTTTATGGTGAAGTAAGTCTCCCAAAGTGTTATGCACTTTTCCTATGCCAAGCATGCGTTAAATCGGTGATGATAAGTAGAGCCGACAAGGTGAAATTCCCTAAACAAATAATGAATAGGATTAATGTGTCAATTAAGAAAAATTTTCTAAATTAATTTCAATGTAATATATATAATTACCTCGGGAAGCTTCTGCTGAAAATTAAAATTGATACTATCTTTGTGTATAGTATCTTTATACTCTAGACCGTGCCTTTCTGACATGTATCTCTCTTTGTCCTTTTGCAATTCACAAATTTGAGCTTTTAATTCTTCCAACGACTCCATCACTTGTTTATTGCTAGGATTTTTATTCTTTGGCTGCTTATACAATTTTGTTGGAGTGACACCAAATCCCTTACCCCTCACACAATCAGAATACTCAGGAATATTTAACACTCGACTCAATACGCTCCTACAATCATCGTCCTCAGCTGTAGTTATAGTCTGGGATAGAATCTCCTAAAATATAGATAAAAGCATAAATATAATGTACGCATTTGAGTTTATGACAAAACTAATGTTGTACTTACACATTGCTCAAATACTTGTTAAACTTCTTCCTGAACGACTCCATCTCTACCCACACGGGAAGCCTTCCATAAAACATGGTCCGGAAGAGATGTTGCGTCACTTTTCTCCTCTTCTAACTACACAAAAAGACAGATAATAAGCTTCACTTTTCTCGTATTCTAACTATGTCATATTAAAGCATTTATATATACTTACTATTTTTTGTTGTAAGCATGCATATCCCGAACACCCTTTTTTGTATGGATACGCGGGTTTTAATGCTCGTTGCCGATTTGCGTCACTCACAGCCTGAAAAACAAGTTTAAGTCATATTAGAGCTCATGTGGAAGAAGTATATATATTATACATTAGTCATGATAAGTTAGAATTACATGGAATTCTTGGGTTCTTCGCTTGGCAACAAATGTTTCCCATTCTTCAACTGAAATCAGATCAGCATACTTCTTTGGATGCTCTGATTCGACAAATTTTCCATCAGAATCCTTAAGAAACTTGTTTGTTAAAAACACTCTAAGTTCTCTTTGTCGTTTTCCGGCCAATTGAAGACAACATTTTTTCTGGTCGTTATCAATATTAAAAGACCTCTGCAAACAAATAAACATACATATAGTATTTTAGTATAAGTAATTTAAAGACATAACTGTCGACATAATTAAAAAATATCAGATATCATACCTGTATCTCGCTCCATATTTTTTCTTTAGCCGGTTTTAACGAAGGAATTCTCCTATTATCGCAAGTGATTGGAATTTGTGAACGAACAAGTGCTCCAATGTAACTTGTCAACATCACACCGTTAGGCTCAATTAATTGGTCTGTTTCATTCCAATGCACATCATACTTTATACCTTTATCTCTCGCATGAATGATTCCTTTCATAATCGTTATTCCTCTTGTAATATCTCATTTCACGTCTTGTGCTGGTTCGTTTCCATCATGTTTAGAAGTATCATGTGATTTCTCCTCGTTGGTAGCCATAATACCTGTAATTCAGAAAAACAAAATTATGAAATGAATGACAAATATATATGAAAAGAAAAACATATAAATAAGAAATATATAAATAAGAAAAACATATATATGATTTTATTCAATGACATAACATATAATTTTATTGAATGATATAATTTGTAATTTTACAAGTACCTTTATCACTAACATCTCTTTCTTTTCTTCGTTGGAACGTGGTTTACTTGTCTCTTAACAACACGGACGAATGGATTGATCCAAATTCCCTCATTATGATCATTTCTAATATATGATTCGTCCACTCTAATATTCTCATCTTGATCATCTATAATATAAGATTCCTTCTCAACATCAACATCAACATCACCCTGATCTTCAATGTTATCATTGATTACTTTGTTGGAAAAAAGAACTATAGACCATTTCGTACTTGTTAGATCCGTGACATACAACACTTGTTTAGCTTGTGTGGCTAGAATAAAAGGCTCATCTTTGTACCCCACCTTATTAAGATCCACTTGCGAAAATCCTGACTTATCCATTCGTATGCCACTATTATTTTCGATCCACTTGCATCCAAAGATAGGAATCTGAAACTTCTCATAATCAAACACCCAAATGCGCTTGATAACCCCAAAATATGACAAATTTGCATATTTGGGGTTTAAGTCCTTCACACTTGAAATGTGCATTGCTGGATCAGTGACATAGAACTATGTTGGAAAAAAGAACTATAGACCATTTCGTACTTGTTGGATCATCGATTACTTTGTTGGAAAAAAGAACTATAGACCATTTCGTACTTGTTGGATTAGTGACATAGAACACTTGTTTAGCTTGCGTGGCTAGAATAAAAGGATCATCTTTGTACCCCACCTTATTAAGATCCACTTGCAAAAATCTTGACTTATCCATTTGTATGCCACTATTATTTTTGATCCACTTGCATCCAAAGATAGGAATCTGAAACTTCTCATAATCAAACACCCAAATGCGCTCGATAACCCCAACTAAGTAATCAATGTTATCATTGATTACTTTGTTGGAAAAAAGAACTATAGACCATTTCGTACTTGTTGGATCAGTGACATAGAACACTTGTTTAGCTTGCGTGGCTAGAATAAAAGGCTCATCTTTGTACCCCATCTTATTAAGACCCGCTTGCAAAAATCCTGACTTATCCATTCGTATGCCATTATTACTTTCGATCCACTTGCATCCAAAGATAGGAATCTGAAACTTATCATAATCAAACACCCAAATGCGCTCGATAACCCCAAAATATGACAAATTTGCATATTTGGGGTTTAAGTCCTTGACACTTGAAATGTGCATTGCTTCAGCAAGCACGGTGACACCATTATTTTGCATTGTACTTTTATCATCTTGTTCTTTGGTATAAAATGTGTATCCATTAATTGCGTATAAGCTATAAGAAAACACATGCAAACTTGGACCATATGCTAAACATCTCAACCTTTCTGTTATTGAAGCGGGATCAGAATAAAACTTTGAAAATATATGATCCATGAACCATGTTATAAAACTTCGATTGTGCTCACGTACTATCCAATTTTCATTTCTATTCAGATTTAAACCTCGGAGAACGTCCTTGTGCATTTCAACATACGACTCAACCTCAATGTCATTGTGCAGAACATACAAATGCACTTGCTCCCGTTCATCCCTTGAAACTGTCACAACTTTATTTCTAATTAACTGTTTTCCTATTAATTTTTCAACAACATGAGATTTTGGGAGGCCAATGGATTGAACATTGGACAAATATTCAGTACAAAACTCAATCGCTTCTTCAACAATGTATTGTTCAACAATACATCCCTCTGGTCGACTTCGGTTTTTCACATACCCTTTCAATATTATCATATAACGTCCAACAGGGTACATCCATCTCATATAAGCTGGTCCACATAATTGTGTCTCTTTCACAAGATGAACAACTAGATGTACCATCATGTCAAAAAATGATGGAGGAAAATAAATTTCAAGCTCACACAAAGTAATAACTATTTCTTTTTGCAATGTTGGTAAGATCGCAGGATCGATCACCTTACTACAAATTGACCTGAAGAAAAAACACAATTTAGTTATTGTGCTTCTCACTTTTTTTGGAAAAATAGAACGTATACCTATTGGTAGAAAGTGTTCCATTATAACATGGCAATCATGTGTCTTTAAACTCTTTAACTTGAGGTCTTTCATAGAAATAAGTTTTCTAATATCTGAAGAGTATCCTTTTGGAACTTTAACTTCATTTAGAAACTTACACAATATCTTTTTCTCCTTTCTAGATAAAGTATAAGCAGCAGGTGGTAGATATGTTCGATTTCCTTTCTTCAAGGGTCCTAATTCATTTCTTATTCCCATCGCTACCAAGTCCTTTCTTGCTTTAAGTCCATCCTTAGACTTTCCTTGTATATTAAGTAACGTACCAATAACACTTTCAAATACATTTTTTTCAAAATGTATAACATCAAGAAAATGTCTTACATATAACTAATTCCAATATGACAATTCAAAAAAAAATTGACCTCTTCTTCCACCCCTGCGTGACAAGCGTATGAGCAAAAGGCTTGTCAAACTTAGTAATCACATCTTTCACCTTTTCAAAAATTTGTTCACCTGCCAATGTTGGTGGAGCTCTACCTTGTTCTGAATTTCCATTGAATGCTTTTCTCCACCCATGTTAGTGATGATTAGAATTTAAGAATCTACGATGAACAAGAAAGATATTCTCCTGAACAAATTCCAATCGCGTCCAATATGTGTTTTCTTCACAGATAGGACACACACATTGACCTTTAATGCTATACCCCGATAGATTTCTGTATGCTGGAAAATCATTAACTGCGCCAAACAGCATCGCCCTCAAATTGAAACTTTCTTTCCTATATCCATCATAAACCTCCACACCGTTCTCCCACAAACTTATTAAGTCGTCGATAAAAGGTGTCAAGTATACATCTATGTCATTCACTGGTTGTTTAGGGCCAGAAATTAACATAGATAACATCATGTACTTACGCTTCATACATAGCCATGGAGGTAGGTTATAAATCATAATAATTACAGGCCATATGGAATGTGAGATACTTTGTAGACCATGATGTCGCATCGCTGCGAAGAGGGGCCGACAAGGACAAAAGAGTCACCACAGTTCGTTATTTATCCTAAAAGAGGGAATGGAAACGATTAGAGAAAACCTACGAAAAGGGAAAAGACAGGTCATCGCAACCAAATCTTGGGTTCGGGAATCGGTTACGCAAGGGGAAGGTATGAGCACCCCTCACGTCCGTTGTACTCAACGGGATCCAAGCTTGTTGTTTATCTAAAAGGGTGTTAATCTATAAGGTTGGCCATTGGGATAAAAGAAAATAAAAGAGACTTGATAGAGCATCGCCGCTCTATGCCTACGTACTCCCTCGTGCAATGGGAAATTCATAGTCAACGTAGTTCAGAAAACTACGAGGGGGGATTGCTCGCCAAGACATCTCGTCTTGTGCCTACATATTCTCATCTGGTATGAGAAATCAGAGCAAAATGTCGTTTGGGCTGACACGACCATCAGTTGGTTTAAGTTGTTGCACCCTAAAATTTGACCAACATTTATTTACTTAACTTATGTTTCATTTCATTCACATTAGCATTATCATTTGCATTTCATTGACATGTGTGCATGAGATCAAGAGGTATGACTACCAATCAAGAGCTATGAAGCTAGCTAAGAAGGTTATTCAAGTGTTCAAGGGTTTATATCCTTGTCAGATAAGTGAAGAGATCCTCAGAGAGATTGGTTGAAACCAAGGTTGTGTGCCTCCTAACTTGAGGGTTATGGGAAGCTCATCAGATGATTCTGAAGCCAAGAATGTGGACTTGAAGCCTTGAGAAAGCTTATGAGATGTCTTGAAAGCTATCATGAAGCCTAGAGAGGTCATGGTGTAAGTTTAAGAAGACTCAGCCATGAGTGATGTAATTAGGGTTTGACTGGGTCAACCCTAAGTCAACTGATGATTTGGAGAAGGTTGAGACCTAATTCAAAAGCCATGTGATCATGAGTTGATGCATTGAGATGCTATAAGGATGATTCCAATTTCAACTCATCATGATTAAAGAGTTTGAGAAGTCTCAAGCTAGGGTTTCTAAGGCTTGACAGTGTAAAATCCCCTAGTTTGACCCCTATCTTCAAGGCAGTTTAGATCAAGATGTGATTGTCATATCATCTTACCCCCAACATTAATGTTGTAGATCTTGTTCTTAGCTTTAATTTGAGTACTATAAGTCCTTCATAGGATTTGTAGAACTCAAGTTATGACTTTGACAAGTTACAGGTCATCTGAGGTATGTGAATCTGGGGCTTTGAAAGTTACCCAACTTGCATCAAACGTTTGCCCAAGAAGGATGATTCCTATGAACTTTTGGTCAACATGAATGTTGTTCCTTATCTTCTTAGCTTTCTAGAGATTACTATAAGTCCTTGATAGGATTTGTAGAACTCAACTTATGGCTTTGACAAGTCAAGGGCATTTTGGTCATTTGGAGATTACAGGTCATTTCAAGCATAAGGCCATAACTCCTATTTCGAAGCTTCAAATGGAAAAATCTTCAACATCAAACTTGCTTAAAATGACGTTTTAAGGCTAGTAAGGAGGTCATGAGATGTTGGAAAGGCTTGTAGCTCAAAGTGGTAAAAATGACCTAAAATGAAGGCATAAGTTAAATAAGTCAAAGTTGGAAATTGAAATTTTCAACCTACAAATCCAAACCATGTCATGTAATATATCATTTTGACTCTAGAAAACATTTTAGAAACAATGGTTTAGCCACATTTTTGATTTGAGGTCTAAATCATGGACTTGCTTTGAAAAGCACTTGCTTGCATATTAAGCAACATTTGCAAAACTTAGAATTGAGGCATGGGCAAGGAACATGGCAAGCTAAACCATTCCAAAATGTCACTAGGAGAGATTTTGAAAGAGAATAGGATGAATTTCAAGCTGCAAACAGAATTGAGCATGGCATGATAAGTGATCCAAAATCTCATGACATGAGATGTGTAAAATCTCATTGGAAGGATCTAGAGGGTTCTAGATCATCCAAACTCCATCTATATATTGAGTAGAATGAATCCATGGCAGAGGTTGGTGATGATTGAAGGATTGAGCATAGTTTGGAATTGAGTTTTCATAGATTGCAATTGAAATCGGTTTCATCAATTTCCTCCATTTCCTTCCATTTTCTTGATTGGTTCTTCTTCCCTGAGTATCAAGGATTGATTCCATATCATTTCCAAGGAGAATTGGTGGCTAGATCGTGTGGGAGCAAGTGGTTTTCAGCACCTGCAACTCTTCATCGTGCTTCAAGATTGAAGCACTTTCCATTGAATCTTTTGCATACAGAAGCAAGGAGGAGGTTCAGTGATCGTGTCCAGAAGATTTGAGAGCTTGAAGTGGAGATTTCGTGCATCTGTTATTCAAGAATTTCCAGGTTTGTAACCTTATTCCCCTAGCTTGATTTAGGTAGAATTAGTTTGAATTAGGGTGTTAGATTAGTTGTAGAATGGCTTAGGATGGTTTTCAGATGGTTAATTGTTGAATTAGAGACAAATTAAGTGAATCACCATTTTCAGTTGAGATTGGGAGATGTTGATTCTTGGGGTTTCAGAGTAAACTATGGGCATGGTTGAGTTCGTGGCAAGATTTGGAGTATGTTTCATGTTTTGACCTCTTGGATTGGAGGCCTCTAGGAAGAGCTAGGGTTGAAGGAGACGACCGGAGCTCCATCGGCGGTGGCCGGAGCTGGGCGCGAAGCTCAGAGCTTTGAATTGGAGAAGATGAAGTTCTCACCATCAGATCATGTTTTGACCATTGACTGGGAGAAGATCCAAGGGCTGTGTTTTATTTCTGAGTTGTGAAGGAGTCTGAAGCATGAAACGCACCGTTTCATTTATACAAGCGTTTGGGCTTAGTAATCTGAGTGTTATCCACACCCCCCAGCAAGCCCAACCCATGTTTTGAACTGAAAATGTTTACTTCCTGCACCGTGCGCTTCTTTATTTTATTTGATTTTCATTTTAATTTCCATTTAATTCATGATTCTTGGAAAATTCATAACTAATTGAATATTAATCCAATTCAGTCCATTCTTTTTGCATATTACTCATGATTTAGTCTATTATTTTTTAGAAAAAAAAATATTTTCATTTCATTTAATTTCTGATTTAATTGGAATTTTGTATTTTAATTGATATTAAAATGATTATGTTTGATGCATATTTTTGTAGAATTTTGTGTGATCTCATAGTGATGATTCTTGGCCTAATTTTTTGTGTGTGATTAAGTTAGACATGTATGATCCCATAGTAATTTTCTCACATTTTTGTGATGAAAATAGGTATGCCTTCTAGATTGATGTTTAGATGCTTCCTTTTTAGGGTTTTAGGTTGATACCTTGTAATGTAGGATTTAGTTCTAGGTCCAAATTGATGATTTGATCTTTGAAACTAATGTGATAGAGTCATGATTAACCTAGGTTCCCCTAGTAAGTTTTGTAGGATTTTACAATTGGTTCTAGTATTTTAGTTAGGACTAACTTTAGTGCTAGGTTTTAGGTGATCCTAATTTACTAATTCAACTAGTTTAACTCATTTAGTTCCCTTAGATTAGGGTTTGTGCTTGGTTTGCCTTTGATTGAGATTGAAGACAAGTTGAAGACAAGGTGAGGATGCTTGAAGTGGCTTGAAGTTGCTTGGAGCTTTGGATTTGTTGGTGCCTGAAGGTGTCTGATGAAGATTAGGAGATAGGACATAGGGAGAGCCTTGTAGTTAGAATGATTTCTTTCACAAACATGGAAAGCCTCTTGTGCTTCCATTCTTCCCAATGACTAAAAGTCCTTCTCAGATATTCACATCCCTCCTTTGGATGGATGAGTGGCTTTATCTGGGGAGTAGAACTTTGAGGGAACCAGTCTCTCATAATGATGAACCCTTACAGGCTTCCTTTGGTTGTCAGTAAGCTGTTTATCATTTCCTCTCATCCTGTTAAATCAATTATCTTCTGGTTTGAGTATTTTGAATGATGTTGGACTTGAGTTTGAAGATGAGGACTTTATTGAAGAGTGGGGAAGAGGGTGATGCCTTGAGCATTGCCATTGCAGCTGAGGCTTGGAAAGCAAGAAGAACAGGTTGATACTTGAAGATCCAATTGAGATTGAGTGAAGAATGAGGAGTTCCATGTTTGAAGAAGATTGAAGGATGAAGTTGACACTTCTAAGTGATTGAAGACTACTCTGAGAAGCTGAAGCTTGTAGGAATAGAAGACCAAGTTGAGACTGGTAAAGTAAGAGAGCTGAGGCTTGAAGACTGAGTTGATACTTATGAAGAGGATTCAGTTGAGATTGAGAGTGGAGCTGAGGCTTGAGGACTAAAGGAAATTGATACTTACATTGAAGCTTTGAGAGCCTGAAGGAATCAAGTTGATACTTGCAGTTAGGAGTGAAGCCTGAAGATGGAATTGAATAAGAAAGCTGAAGCTTGAAGAAGAAGATTAAGTTGAAACTTATGTTAAAGGGTTGAAACCTGGGGAAGCAAATTGATATTTGTCATGAAGGATGATAATCTTGAAGGGTAATTGAAGTCTGAAGACTGGATTGCTGTCAGAAGAGCTGAAGCTTGAGATTGAAAGTAGGAAGCTGTTGATCTGTTTCTTTCTTGTCTGTTTTCTTTTCTGTATTGCTGATGTGCCTTGTTTGATTTGCTTGATGCATTAGAATAAGTCCATGATTAGACTGACTTTAATCTAGGAGCATTATTGCACTAGAGGTTGAGTTTCTCCCTCTGCTTGTATTGTTACTGTATGGCTTTGCTTGCGGGTATTCGGTAGAGCCTAGCTCCCTTGCCCAGGTGGTTTATTTTGCTTGATAGCATTCCATTTTATTTCATTTCCTCTGTATGATTGCAGTTTACTGTATTTTGCTTGATAGCATGTTGTTATTTCCTTAGTATGATTACTGTTATTCATTATGGCTTGAGGTTGAGATGAGCTTGTGGAGGCTGATACCCCACACACATTTCCTCCCTCACTTGCATTGCATGCATTTTACAGTCGTTTACTGTTTACTGTTTAAGCTGATGCTTTATCTGTTTCTGTTTATCATTGACATGATCCCTTAGGACTCTCATTTCCTTTGATAAGGAAATGATGATAGAACTCTAGGTTGAAACCTATGCATGATAACTTCTAGGAGTTCCCTGTTTCAAACTTCAACTATAGGATGAATCCTTGGCATGACAACAGTAGGACTTGATAGTCTCCCCGTAGTTGAGCTTGTTCTCTCTTCTCATCTCAAAACAACTTAAGATACAGTAATCATGAATGATTTCTTTCGTACGGTTACGAGCCGTAAGCTATCTGAGGAAGGATTGTTGGAGAGCCTCTTTTCAACAATCTGGATGTTTAGTATGGTACCCTTTAGGTGACATGTGACGCATTCACTCTCAGGTCATAGTCTCTAGTGTGATTGAAATTGCAAACACAATAAAAAACACTTATTTCGTAAAAGACAGAAAACAAACTTCAAACCTTTTTGCCCCGTGGGCCCGTAATTCAAAGGAAAGCTTTTCTGAAGAAAAGAGTGTCGTTAAACTTCAGCGCCAACGCAAACAGGCTTTGTCCCTAACTGCTGGAACTGCTGTTTAACCCTACTCGATAAAACAGATGAATCTGAATTCCCGTAATCCGTAGTAACGCGAACTACGTAAGCTCTGATCTCTCAAGCCTGTTGAGAGTACGTAGGCACAATACTGACGTATTGGCGAGCCACTTTCCCCGTAACCCGTCGTAGGTCGAACTACGTTGACTCTGATTTCTCATTCTCTGATGAGAATACGTAGGCATAAAGGGCGACGCTTTGCCGAGTCATTTTCTTTTCGTTTCAGACCAGCCTTGATAGGTAGATAGATAAACCAACTCGTCCAGTAAACACAACAAGCGTGGATCTCGTCGAGGACGACGGACGTGAGGGGTGCTAACACCCTCCCCTTGCGTAACCGACTCCCAAACCCAGACAATGGTTGCGATGACCTTGTCTTACCCTTTTTGTCAGGTTTTTCCGATCGTTTCCTTTCCCACCCCGAGGGATAAATAACGAAAGGTGGCGACTCTTCTGTTTTGCCGACACCTTATTTTCGCGGAAGCGACAGCTGGCGACTCTGCTGGGGATTTCATAGTTTCCTGGGATCCAACGTCCCGTATGCGAGTCAGTTTGGGGATCCGACGTCCCCTGCGAGAGTCAATCCTAGCGCTTGTATGATTACTTGTTGGGTTGTGTTTATTTATCGCATTTTTTTCCCGCACTTTATTTCCAGTATGATATGATTATCTGTGCTGTTGTGGGAGGGGCATTCTGATGAGTGAGAAGCCAGACCCAGGCTTGAGTGAACATAGCATTAGTTGTGGAAATTAGTGGGCGCGTGCTTGCTTGGCAGGCACTAGTGTCTCATGAAATCCACGCTCAGACGAGGTTCTCCCGGTTGGCTTCTTTTTCAACCCTTTGGGTTGAGGGGGTTGTTGGTTTGGAGGATTGTCGACTCTGGGGACCGATCATTTGTGATTCAGCCGAGTGAGGCTGCTTCATGAGCTGGTGATGCCACACCTTCTGGGTATCGTATCACCCCTCTTAAATATCTGTGACGCTGATGAACGCATAGGATGCCGAACTTGAGTCAGTTTAGGTCCATACCTGTGAGCAGGGTTGGGTTTATTGCAGGAAACTTTGACCTTCAGCCTACCTGGTTTTCTTAACAGTGAATCAGTTTTGTCGGGATCAAAGGATCTTATCATTAGATGATTGTTCTTGACAAAGCAGAGCTTTGGTCCTGTATCAGAGGACCTTATATTTAGATATGTGTATTTGTTCTTGACAGAGCAGAGTTTGGTCCTGTATCAGAGGACCTTATCTTCAGAGATGTGTATTTGTTCTTAAAAGAGCAGATTTTGGGATCAGAGGATCTCATTAGCAGATGTGTATTTGTTCTTGACAGAACAAAGTTATGGGATCAGAGGATTTCGTCACCAGATGTATGGTTGTTCTTGACAGAGCAGAGTTTGGTCCTGTGTCAGTGGTCCTTATTATCAGACGTTTGTTCTTGACAGAGCAGGTTTATGGTCCTATGTATGTGTGTTCTTGACAGAGCAAATTTGTGGTCCGACACCAGGGTTTTCTTCTTATCAGTGATAGTGGTTGTTCTTGACAGAGTAGTATCGTGGTTTTGTTGATACAGAATCTCCACAGCATAGTTGCCTTGATCTCCTGCTGCATGATTGCATTTTACATTGCTTTGCATACCTATTTGCATTTCATTAACGTGTGTCTGTGTTGCAGGTACCGTTTTCCCCGATCCAGGATTTCTTGCCTCCTATTGTATTGTTATGGGTTCTCTGAGGAAGACCGTGGCTTACAAGCTCCCTGCCCCTGATGTGGTTCAGCTGACTGGTTTGATTGCTTTAGCAGATGACTCTGTGAGAGATGAGTTCATAAAATCTTACGGCAAATTGCTCAGCTTGGTTCGTAAACCTTCTGCGTTCGAGTTGAATGGGTTGCACGCTCTGCTGCAGTTCTACGATCCTCCGTTGAGATGCTTTACCTTCCAGGATTTCATTCTCGCACCCACACTAGAGGAATATGCTGATTTGTTAGGTGTGCCTATCAAGAGGCAGATGCCTTTTGTTCATATGGATACTGAGCCTGATCTGGCTAGTCTAGCTCCGTCACTTCATCTGGATGCCTCCGAGTTGGTATTGTCTAGTTGGAACAAGGTTCCAGGGTTCTCCTTGCAGTGCTTAGTGGGAAAGGCTCAGCAGTGCGCCAAAGACGGATGTTGGGTCGTGTTCAACACCATTCTCGCTCTGTGCATATATGGCATCATCCTGTTCCCCAATATGCCCGACTTTGTAGACTTCGACGCCTTTCGCATCTTTGCTTCAGGGAATCCAGTCCCTACCTTGATAGGAGATGTCTACCATTCCGTCCACTACAAAAACGAGAACAGAAGGGGCAAGAATGTCTCGTGCTGTGTACCCTTGCTTTATAAATGGCTTGATAGTCATCTGCCCAAGAGGGGTCCCTTTGTTTCGTCTGCAGCCACAACTGAGTGGTTCGAGCGTTTGATGAATCTATCTGCAGAGGATATTGACTGGTTTGACAGAGATAGGTTGGGTACCGAGATTATCTTCAGCTGCAGCGGGTTTCCGAACGTGCCTTTGATAGGCAGGAAGGGCTGTATAAACTACAATCCATCTTTGTTGGTCCGACAGTTCACGTATGCTTTGAGAGCTCCGCCGAAGGATGAAGAGGTGCAGGAATCTCTGTACCTCACCGGTCTTCTAGAGGGGGATCTGTTATCTAAGCTTCAGCGCACTTGGAATGACATCAGTAAGAGGGGAAAACCATTGCTAGGAAGAAGCAATAATCAAGCCTACCCTCCGTATGTGGCGTGGATCAGAGCCAGAGCAGATGCTATAGGAATGTTGTTTCTTCCTGCCAAGCCAGAAAGCCCTCCAATGATTGAAGAGCCTACTACCGTGCCCATTCAGCAACATAATCGGGTGTTAGCTGAGCGAGATGAATTGAAGAGGGCAAATGAAGAACTGGAGAAAGAATTGGCGCAGCTCTGAAGCGAGAGAAACGAAGCCGTTCATTCCTTCAAGAGGCATACAGAGCTGGTGAACCAGCTGGGGACAGACTTGACTAAGCAGATAGCCGAGCGTGAACGCATGGGTCAAGACTTCAAAGCTGTCAACAATGTACTGGCTACGAAGAAGCAGCACTTGGACGAAGCGTATCGGAGGATATCCAAGTTCAACCAGCACTGGAAGGCCTCCCTAGCCACTAGGAAAGAGCGGGAGGATAAGCTGATGCAACAGATTTCCAAGCTGAAAGCCCAGGTGAAGGCTAATGAGAAGAGGTTTGATGAAGAAACCGCTCGCAGATATGCCGCTGAAGGCCAGCTCAACAGGGATCTTGCTAACCTGAAGGAGCGCAAACTGACGTTTGAACCCAAGAAGCGGAAGCTAGAAGATTGTTTCGGCGAAGGAGCATGGGAAGATTCGGTCGAAGGTCTTAAGTATACCATTATGCAGAGGGAGCTACTCGTCGAAGGGTTACTCACTCGTCCTGATCATCCAGAAACGAAGGAGTTGTTAGAAGAGTTTCGTGCCCGTGGCCGTACTTGACTATGTTTGTAATCCTTTTGTTTCGATCATTGTTGTATGCTGACCATCACCAGGCTTATTGGTTGAGGTCATGCTATTCGTTCTGCTTGTACTCACTGATGTTGTGTACTGCCTGGATGGGCTTCTTTCTTTATATATGAGATTGTTATTTCCATGACTGGACTCGG
Source organism: Lathyrus sativus (assembly GCA_963859935.3). Classification (NCBI taxonomy): domain Eukaryota; kingdom Viridiplantae; phylum Streptophyta; class Magnoliopsida; order Fabales; family Fabaceae; genus Lathyrus; species Lathyrus sativus. The sequence continues at coordinate 79,322,802 of OZ012736.1, forward strand.
ACTTCTTATTATCATCAGTGGCACTCAGGCACTAGGATCGGGGGAGATCTCCCTAACGCACAGACACATGTTTGCATTTGCATGAAGCATTTGCATAACGAGCACTTTGTCGCTTTTTCCTAACCCTTTTGTGTTTCCAGGTTGTTTCAGGTGGTTCCAGGATTGATCAGAGACCTATTCACCACTACCCGACCAGAGCTAATCAAACCAGAATCATGGAGCAAGTGCAAACTGATGTTCAGGAACTCCGCGAAAGAATGGATCGCTTCATGGAGCTCATGCAAGCGGTCACCAATGGCCAGGATCAGCTCAGGACCTTGGTTCAGCCTCTGATTTCAAGGGTTGATAGCAATGGCATACTCCATGGTGGGACCGTGCCTACCCCTCCACCTGTTGAAACTCCACAGAATGGCATCCCCGTGACCGGGGGAAATGGCAGTGCCAACGGCAACGTGATAGCTAGTATGAGACTCAATGGCAATACGACGGGCGTCAGTAATGGGAGTCTGGAAGCTAATGTCAATGTTGGGTTGGGCAACGACAATGCAGGTGTTGGGAATCTGTTTGGGCCTCAGCCGTGGTTAGAAGATCGTCAGGACGATGTGTTCTCTCAGAGAGGTGCTGAAGGAGAGCTGAATGCCGAAGCGCGACTAAGGTTCAAGGCACTTGAGGATAAGATGAGAAATATCGAGAATCAGAACACCCTGGGCGTTGATATGTCCAAGTTGGGACTGATTGCTGATTTTAAGGTGCCTCCCAAGTTCAAGGTGCCTGACTTTGAGAAGTATAAGGGCACCACTTGCCCTCGCGTCCATCTGAGATCATACTACAGAAAAATGTCATCTCATTCTGATGACGAGAAGTTGCTGATGCACTTCTTTCAAGACAGTCTTTCCGGGCCATCCCTAGAATGGTACATGAGTCTGGAGCCTACCAGTGTGCGCACGTGGAAGGACCTTGCTGAAGCATTTGTGCACCACTACCAATACAATAGGGACTTGGCCCCGAACCGAGTCCAGCTGCAGAATCTGTCGCAAAGGAACAATAAAGGGTTTAAGTAATACGCCCAGCGGTGGCGTGAGTTGGCAGCCAGGGTTCAGCCGCCGATGGTTGAACGTGAGCTTGTGCAGATGTTCGTAGCTACCCTCCCAGGGGTTTACTATGAGAAGTTGGTCAGCGGTATGTCTGGAACCTTCTCAGATCTCATTATCACGGGCGAGCACATCAAAAATGGGATTAAACTGGGGAAAATTCAGGGTGATTCATCCTCAGCCGGAGGAGGCGGAAAGAAACCTTATAGTGGCAAAAGACGGGAAGGAGAAGCGAGCGCTGTGACCAACGCTCGAAGGAAGGGTAAAGGCTCTCACCAACAGGTGGCCAGTATAACTATCCCGGCGGTTCAACAGCCACAGCAGCAGCAGCAGCAGCAACCGAATCAACAAGGGTACAAAAAGTATCAAAATCGGGCACCTTTGTCGAGCCGTCACCTCGAGACACTGCCCATGTTGTACGCGCAACTATTGCAGAATTTGCTTCAGCTACAGTTGATTCAAAAGAGAACACTGGCTCCCTTGATAGGGGCACCTCCGCCAGGTTATGATGCGAAAGCAACTTGCGAATTTCACTCAGGGGCACCAGGCCACACGATAGAAAATTGCAAAGCCTTTAAGCACAAGGTGCAGGACATGGTGGACGCTAAGATCATCAACTTCTCCGATAATGTGCCAAATGTCACGAAGAATCCTATGCCGAACCATAGGGGAAGTGGAGTAAATGCCATTATTGAAGACGAGAGTTTGGATTTGTTGACTGACGTCAGAGATCTGAAGACACCGCTTAGCTTCGTTAAAGCTAAGCTGATGGAAAGGGGTTTCTTTCCAAGTTGTGGAGAACTATGTATGGGTTGTGCGACACGTTCTGATGGATGTGAACAACTGGTAGAAGGAATTCAAAGTCTGATGACTGAAGGGATTTTACAGTTTAGCCGGAGGGCCGAATGTGGACCAGGGGAGGTAGTGCTGAAGCAAGATGATGAGGTCGCCACCATCACCATCCCTCGCCAGACGATAACTATTTCCGCACCCAGACCGCCTACAATTACCATCACCAAAGTTGGGCCGATACCGTTCGAAAGCACTAATGATGTCCCATGGCATTATGGGGCTGAAGTCTACTGCAACAGACAGAAGTTGGAGCTAGAACCGTTTGGGTCGACTGTGGAGAACCTTGCGGGAATCAGTGGTATTACTCGCAGCGGAAGAGTGTTTGCACCACCAGAGGTCGTGGCGGATAGAGCAGTCAGAGCTGATGCGGCTGATAAAGGTAAAAGTAAAGTCGTTGAAGAGATCCCTCGTGGGGTAGAAAAAGACTTACTTGTTAAAGACGCCGAGGAGTTTATGCGGTTGATTAAAAAGAGTGACTACAAGATTGTAGATCATCTCCATCAGACACCCTCAAAGATTTCCATCCTGAACTTATTGTTGTGTTCTGAAGCACACCGCAACGCGCTGCTGAAGGTGTTGAACGCCGCATATGTACCGCAGGAAATATCGGTAAATCAGCTAGAAGAGGTCGTAGCCCACGTAAATGCTGGAAATGGGTTAGGTTTCACTGACCTGGAGCTGACGCCGAAAGGGAGGAACCACAATAGCGCCCTGCACATCTTGATAGAGTGTAGGGGCATGATTATGTCTCATGTGTTGGTGGACACAGGGTCATCGCTCAATGTTCTTCCGAAGAAGGCATTGATGAAGTTGGATACTCGTGGAGTGATTTGCACACCCAGTGATCTGGTTGTGAAAGCGTTCGATGGAACCAAGAGCCATGTTTTCGGGGAGGTGACCCTGCCAATCCAAGTCGGGCCGGAAACGTTCAACGCGGTCTTTTACATTATGGACATCATGCCTGCCTACAGCTGTCTCTTGGGCCGGCCATGGATCCATTCCGCAGGTGCCATGACCTCCACGTTGCACCAGAAACTCAAGTATGCTGTCGGAGGGAGCATCGTGACTGTTTGTGGCGAGGAAGACATAATGGTGAGCCATTTGTCGTCCTTTAAGTATGTCGAGATGGATGGGGAAATCCACGAAACTCTATGCCAAGCGTTCGAAGCTGTCAAAGTCAAGGACGCAGCTCCTGTAGTCACTGAGAAGCCAGAGATGACTCTCTCTTCATTCAAGGAAGCTTGGGCCGTTGTCCAAGCCGGATCTACCCCAGGCTGGGGGCGAATTTTGGAGATACCTAACAAGCAAGATAAGTTTGGGTTGGGATATTCTCCTGGAGCTGAAGCTTCTTCTTCTTCTAGCAGTGCATCTCGAGGTAAAGGGCCGATCCAGTTTACCAGTGGCGGGGTTATATTTGAAAGCGTCAATGTGGTGTCTGAAGACAGCTGAGATGGCGACTGTGACCTCGACTCTTGGATCCAGCCAAGCAAGCCAGGCGAGGGCCTTACCAATTGGTCCGTCAAGGATATCATCCAGATGACAAGCGAAGAGTAATGATTTACTTTTTCCAATCATTGTACAACCCTATGTCCTACCCGGGGCATAGTGGTTTTATTGTCAGGGACTTGTTGGATTATGTACATGCATTTTGTTAATAAATCAAAGGCGTTTTCTTCGTATTCAAATATTGTGATCTCTGTTATTCTTGTTTTCTATTTGTTTTGAAAAATAATAAAATGGCAATGGGGTTTGTGCTAACCTGCACATCCTTGTTTTAAACTTAACCCTTGTTATTGCAGGATCCACATAACAGATGACATCGACTCTGGACCTTCTACGACTCACTTCGACTTCGATTGCTCGATCTAACAAGCCGAAGAAGAGATTGATGAAGACGAAGACCTTCTTGAAGAGTTGGCCCGCTTGTTGAAACAAGAAGAGAAAGTTATTCTGCCTCATGAAGAGGAGATCGAGATTGTGAATCTGGGTTCTGAAGAACTTGTCAGGAACGTCAAGATAGGGGCCGCATTGCAAAGTGATGTCAAGCAGAAGCTGGTCGAGATGCTAAGAGAGTATAGTGACGTCTTTGCTTGGTCATACAAAGATATGCCCGGACTTGACACTGACATCGTGGTACACCACTTGCCGTTGCGAGAAGATTGTCCACCCGTTAAGCAGAAGCTTAGGAGGACACGACCAGATATGGCCGTTAAGATCAAAGAAGAAGTGCAGAAGCAGCTTGATGCTGGCTTCTTAGCGGTCATTACTTACCCTCTGTGGGTCGCAAACATAGTGCCTGTACCGAAGAAGGACGGTAAGGTACGAATGTGCGTCGATTATCGGGATTTGAACAGGGCGAGCCCTAAAGATGATTTCCCGCTGCCTCATATTGATGTGTTGGTCGACAATACATCCCAGTTCTCCGTGTTTTCGTTCATGGATGGCTTCTCCGGTTACAATCAGATCAAGATGGCGCCGGAGGACATGGAGAAAACGATGTTTATCACTCCCTGGGGAACATTTTGTTACAAGGTAATGCCTTTCGGTCTGAAGAACGCAGGGGTTACCAACGAGCAATGGTTACTTTGTTTCATGATATGATTCATCATGAGATTGAAGTCTATGTTGATGACATGATTGCGAAGTCCCAAACGGAGGAGGGACATCTGGTCAATTTGCTGAAGCTTTTTGAGAGGCTTAGGAAGTTCAGGTTGAGGCTGAATCCTAACAAGTGTACTTTCGGAGTACGGTCCGGAAAGTTACTGGGGTTTATCGTGAGTGAAAGAGGCATCGAGGTTGATCCTGCGAAGATAAAAGCGATACAAGAAATGCCAGTGCCAAAAATAGAAAAAGAAGTTCGTGGTTTCCTGGGCAGAATAAACTACATTGCAAGGTTTATCTCTCAGCTCACGGCCACGTGTGAACCGATGTTCAAACTGCTAAAGAAAGATCAGGCGATTATATGGAACGAGGATTGCCAGAAGGCATTCGATAAGATAAAGCAGTATCTGCAGGAACCTCTAATCTTGATACCTCCAGTGGCCGGAAGACCCTTAATCATGTACTTGACAGTTCTGGAGAATAGTATGGGGTGTGTTCTCGGTCAGCACGACGAAACGGGCAGAAAGGAGCATGCCATTTACTACTTGAGTAAAAAGTTCACTGACTGTGAATCTCGTTACTCGACGCTGGAGAAGACGTGTTGTACGCTAGCCTGGGCTGCCAAACGTCTACGACAGTACATGATCAATCACACCACCATGCTAATTTCGAAGATGGATCCGATCAAGTACGTCTTCGAGAAACAAGCGCTTTCGGGCAGGATTGCCAGATGACAAATGGTGTTGACGGAATATGACATTCAGTACGTTTCCCAGAAGGCCATCAAGGGTAGCGTATTGTCTGATTACCTGGCCGAACAGCCAATCGAGGATTATCAGCCGATGAAATTTGAATTCCCTGATGAGGATATCATGTTTCTCAAAGCGAAGGATTGCGATGAGCCGTTTCCCGACGAGGGTCCAGACCGGAAATCCCAGTGGAAATTGATATTCGACGGGGCGGTTAATTCTTACGGAAGTGGCATTGGGGCGATCATCACGACTCCCCATGGATCCCATATCTCGTTCACTGCAAGACTGACGTTTCCAGTCACCAATAACGAAGCGGAGTATGAAGCCTGCATCATGGGTCTAGAAGAGGCAATTGATTTGAGAATCAAGAACCTAGACGTATATGGTGAATCAGCGCTTGTGATCAACCAGATTAAAGGGGAGTGGGAGACTCGTCAATCGAATTTGGTGCCGTACATGAATTACGCCAGAAGGCTGCTTCCGTTCTTTGATCGAGTGGAACTCCATCACGTGCCCAGAGCGGAAAATCAGATGGCTGATGCCTTATCCACGTTGGCTTCGATGTATAAAGTCAATTTTTGGAATGAAGCTCCAAGAATTGTCCTTTCTCGTCTTGATAGGCCTGCATTCGTCTTTGTGATCGAGGAAGCCTCCGACGGCAAGCCATGGTTCCACGATATCCAGAACTTCCTTATGACTAAGGAGTATCCTGCGGGAGCGTCAACCCAGGATAAGAAGACTCTGAGGAGGCTATCTGGAAATTTTTATCTCAATCCTGATGGAGTTTTGTATAAAAGAAACCACGGTCTCGTGCTACTCAGATGTGTAGATGAGAAAGAGGCGAGTATGCTCATGGAAGAAGTCCATGAAGGCACATTTGGTACGCACGTCGGCGGGCATGCTATGACGAGAAAGATCCTGAGAGCAGGATACTATTGGCTGACGATAGAATCAGATTGCTTTAAATTCGAGAAGAGATGTCATAAATGCCAGATTTATACTGATAAAGTTCATGTGCTGCCGTGCCCGTTAAATGTCATGTCCTCCCCGTGGCCGTTCTCCATGTGGGGCATCGACATGATAGGCAAGATCGAGTCCACTGCATCTAACGGTCATCGCTTCATTCTAGTAGCTATCGACTACTTCACCAAGTGGGTGGAGGCAGCCTCATATGCTAATGTGACCAAGCAGGTGGTGGCTAAATTCATAAAGAGGGATATCATCTGCTGTTACGGAATTCCCGAGCGGATCATTACCGATAATGGTTCGAATCTGAATAAAAAGATGATGAAGGAGCTGTGCCAGAGTTTCAAGATTGAACACCACAACTCATCTCCTTACCGGCCGAAGATGAATGGCGCCGTTGAAGCGGACAATAAGAACATTAAGAAGATTGTTCAGAAGATGGTTGTGACCTACAAAGATTGGCACGAGATGCTGCCGTTCGCACTGCACGATTATCGTACAACGGTACGTACATCGACCGGGGCAACTCCTTTCTCCTTAGTGTACGGTATGGAAGCTGTCCTACCGTTAGAAGTGGAGATCCCTTCTTTACGAGTTTTGGTTGATGTGAAACTCGACGAGGCAGAATGGATTAAGAACCGACTGAACCAACTCAGCCTGATGGACGAGAAGAGGTTAGCGTCGATTGCGCATGGTCGTCTGTACCAAAGCCGAATGAAGAAAGCTTATGATAAGAGGGTGCGTCCTAGAAGCTTTCAGACGGGTGATCTCGTCCTGAAGAAGATTCTTCCTCCACACTCCGATCACCGGGGCAAGTGGACTCCCAATTACGAAGGTCCGTACGTCGTCAGCAAGGTCTTCTCGGGAGGAGCTTTGTTGTTATCCACGATGGATGGTGAGGATTTTTCATCCCCGGTGAACGCGGACGCAGTTAAAAAATACTTTGCTTGAAAGCGACCCGCTGGACAGTAAAAAGAGAGTCCAGGCAAAAATGGGGCATCCCGGCGAACCATAAAAAGAAAAAGGTTCGGGCAAAAGTTAGGGATATAAATTGAAAAGAATGTACACCCGCAAAGTCGAAAATCCAGATGGGCGACTTTGGCAAAAAAGGGTATCCCGGTGAACTGAAAACCCGCAAAGGGCGGTTCACGCAAAAGTTAGGGATTTGAAAAAGCAAATGATTGCGTTCCGCATGTGGACTTTCATTGTTTAGTGTTTTGGAGGACCTGAGGGCCGTTTATCTGAATCAATCTCTTCTGAAGCTGAAGCGTCGGAGAAGTGTCGAAGTCGAGTGGGTCATAGAGGGATCAACTCATGGTGTTCGTCTACGCCTCGTTGCCGACATTTGTATATACTGATGTATATTTATGTTTTACTTTTTGCGCAACTTCCTCATTCCAAGAGCTTGCATCTGTTGTAAAACATTTTTACCCATTCAGGGGTTCATTATCAATAAAATGTATACTATTCAGCAATTCTGTTTGTCTGTTTAGCATTTATCTGTTTTGTTTGCGAAAAAGAACGCCAATGTTTTTGACAAAATGCGCATACATAAACTTACTGGCCTAGGCCGCTGATTGTTGAAACAATGAATTACTTAAACATTGTCACAAGATGATAACCTTGATAGGTCCCTTTGAGAGGGGTATCTTGTCTGTTTGTTTGTGTTGGTGCAGGTGTAGCATATTCCAAACAGTGCGCCGTGCGCATCCCCAAGCAGGATTATTCCTCCTTCTCCAGCAAAGTTCAGCAGTCCCTCCCCGCAGAGTCTGAACGTGAGATCGTAAGCATTGATATGTTTCCCCGAGCAGAGAAGATTCTCTCCCCAATCAAGTACATCCTAAAGGAATGGCATCTCCCCAGCTGAGTCTTTCACTGAAGTGTGCAGCACTCGATAGTTCAAGACTGAAGTCTCCAGCGGAATCGAGATTCCCCATAGAGTCGTACTCTTCCTAGCAAGCCGGATGATTCCTTTTTCCCCAGCCGAGTTTACAGATCCCCAAGGGAGCCGAGGCCTTGGAAGCAGTTGGGAACATGATCGGTTTTCCCCAGTAGAGTGGTGAATAGCTGACGCTGTGTCCCCCCCCCCCCCCCCCCCCGTCGGAGCCGTTATCTCCAGGGAAGTAGCTGCGAATGTCGTGCAGTTTATTTCTGCGGTTGACATCGCTCTCCTCAGCAGGTCCAGGTTCTCGTAGAGCTTCGTTCCCCTGCAGCAATCAACTGAAGTTCGCTTCCCCACAGAGTCCGATTGAGATTGACGTGACCTTTTTTCTCCTCAGCAGGATGATTCCTTCCCCTATCAGAGTGGTTCTTCCTCCTTGACAGGAGGATTCTCCTTTCAGCATTTATTTTGCTGATGGGATCGTAGCATTTTGCATGATTGCATAACATTTTGCATGATTGCATAGCATTTCCACCGTGTGGAACATTGCGCCATTGCCAAAGCATATGCATACTAAACATGAGCTAGGTCGTTACCGTTCTTGTTTTGCAGGTGTTCCTCCGCAGGTCGGTTGCTCGAGATAATTCTTAAATTCTCCCCACCGGAGTCGCTTGCTCAAGACGAATCTTGAATTCTCCCCCGGCAAAGTCGCTTGCTTAAGATGATTCTTAAAAATACCCGGTGAAGTCGCAAGAGTTGGTTGCTCAAGTTGATGCTTAGAGTCCCCGGTAGAGCGTCTGCTCAGGATGATTCCTGAAATCTCCAGCAGAGTTATCGGTTCAGGATGATTCTTGAAGTCCCCGCGGAGTTATTTGTGCAAGATGATTCTTGATGTCCTCAGTAAAGTTGAATCACCCAGAATGATTTCTGGATCCCCGAAGTAGAGTTACTTGATAGTTCTCCAGAATCCCCAGCGGAGATGCGTCATCCCCAGCAGGTTTCTGAACAGCCAAGTTGAAACTTCCCTCGAAGACTTTATGATTGAAGTCCAACCATATTAACGAAGCAGTTCTCTCAGCTGATGCAGAGTGCCTGATGGCAGAAGTTTGGACATCCCCAATTGGTTCATGATTGACTAAGAATTCTACTTCCGACTTGCTGACGAAGCCCGACTGATGCCCGAAAGTTTTCTTTGAATGCCCGACGGCATGATTAACCTGATTGTCGACCTGATGAGTCCCGAGGAATCCTGATGCCTGACGGCGTGATCGACCATGTGGCACTGGTTACCGTGTGACCAATTCTCCAGCTAGTTGCCGTGCAGCTAATATTTCAGTTTTCGAAGATTTGTTCCCGTCAGAGTATCGTGTACTCGTGCAGTTGGAAAATTTCCGGGTTTGTCGGTATTCAACCGTCTCGCACCCTGATTGGTTGAAAGTCGTTCGCTTCTCACCCAGTCAGGTTCAAGCCGTTTGAATAGGGGCAGCTGTTGCACCCTAAAATTTGACCAACATTTCTTTACTTAGCTTATGTTTCATTTCATTCACATTAGCATTATCATTTGCATTTCATTGACATGTGTGCAGGAGATCAAGAGGTATGACTACCAATCAAGAGCTATGAAGCTAGCTAAGAAGGTTATTCAAGTGTTCAAGGGTTGATATCCTTGTCAGAGAAGTGAAGAGATCCTCAGAGAGATTGGTTGAAACCAAGGTTGTGTGCCTCCTAACTTGAGAGTTGTGGGAAGCTCATCAGATAATTCTGAAGCCAAGAATGTGGACTTGAAGCCTTGAGAGAGCTTATGAGATGTCTTGAAAGCCATCATGAATCCTAGAGAGGTCATGGTGCAAGTTTAAGAAGACTCAGCCATGAGTGGTGTAATTAGGGTTTGACTGGGTCAACCCTAAGTCAACTGATGATTTGGAGAAGGTTGAGACCTAATTCAAAATCCATGTGATCATGGGTTGATGCATTGAGATGCTATAAGGATGATTCCAAGGTAAACTCATCATGATTGAATAGTTTGAGAAGTCTCAAGCTAGGGTTTCTAAGGCTTGACAGTGTAAAATCCCCTAGTTTGACCCCTATCTTCAAGGCAGTTTAGCTCAAGATGTGATTGTCATCTCATCTTACCCCCAACATGAATGTTGTAGAGCTTGTTCTTAGCTTTAATTTGAGTACTAGAAGTCCTTGATAGGATTTGTAGAACTCAAGTTATGACTTTGACAAGTTACAGGTCATCTGAGGTATGTGAATCTGGGGCTTTGAAAGTTACCCAACTTGCATCAAACTTTTGCCCAAGAAGGATGATTCCTATGAACTTTTGGTCAACATGAATGTTGTTACGTATCTTCTTAGCTATCTAGAGAGTACTAGAAGTCCTTGATAGGATTTGTAGAACTCAACTTATGGCTTTGACAAGTCAAGGGCATTTTGGTCATTTGGAGATTACAGGTCATTTCAAGCATAAGGCCATAACTCCTATTTCCAAGCTTCAAATGGAAAAATCTTCAAAATCAAACTTGCTTAAAATGATGTTTTAAGGCTAGTAAGGAGGTCATGAGATGTTGGAAAGGCTTGTATCTCTAAGTGGTAAAAATGACCTAAAATGAAGGCATAAGTTAAATAAGTCAAAGTTGGAAATTGAAATTTTCAACCTACAAATCCAAACCATGGCATGTAATATATCATTTTGACTCTAGAAAACATTTTAGAAACAATGGTTTAGCCACATTTTTGATTTGAGGTCTAAATCATGGACTTGCTTTGAAAAGCACTTGCTTGCATATTAAGCAACATTTGCAAAACTTAGAATTGAGGCATGGGCAAGGAACTTGGCAAGCTAAACCATTCCAAAATGTCACTAGGGGAGATTTTGAAAGAGAATAGGATGAATTTTAAGCTGCAAACAGAATTGAGCATGGCATGATAAGTGATCCAAAATCTCATGACATGAGATGTGTAAAATCTCATTGGAAGGATCTAGAGGGTTCTAGATCATCCAAACTCCATCTATATATTGAGTAGAATGAATCCATGGCAGAGGTTGGTGATGATTGAAGGATTGAGCATAGTTTGGAATTGAGTTTTCATAGATTGCAATTGAAATCAGTTTCATCAATTTCCTCCATTTCCTTCCATTTTCTTGATTGGTTCTTCTTCCCTGAGTATCAAGGATTGATTCCATATCATTTCCAAGGAGAATTGGTGGCTAGATCATGTGGGAGCAAGTGGTTTTCAGCACCTGCAACTCTTCATCTTGTTTCAAGATTGAAGCATTTTCCATTGAATCTGTTGCATACAGAAGCAAGGAGGAGGTTCAGTGATCGTGTCCAGAAAATTTGAGAGCTTGAATTGGAGATTTCGTGCATCTGTTATTCAAGAATTTCCAGGTCTGTAACCTTCTTCCCCTAGCTTGATTTAGGTAGAATTAGTTTGAATTAGGGTGTTAGATTAGTTGTAGAATGGCCTAGGATGGTTTTCAAATGGTTAATTGTTGAATTAGATACAAATTAAGTGAATCACCATTTTCGGTTGAGATTGGGAGATGTTGATTCTTGGGGTTTCAGAGGAAACTATGGGCATGGTTGAGTTCGTGGCAAGATTTGGAGTATGTTTCATGTTTTGACCTCTTGGATTGGAGGCCTCTAGGAAGAGCTAGGGTTGAAGGAGACGACCGGAGCTCCATCGGCGGTGGCCGGAGCTGGGCACGAAGCTCAGAGCTTTGAATTGGAGAAGATGAAGTTCTCACCATCAGATCATGTTTTGACCATTGACTGGGAGAAGATCCAAGGGCTGTGTTTTATTTCTGAGTTGTGAAGGAGTCTGAAGCATGAAACGCACCGTTTCATTTACTCAAGCATTTGGGCTTAGTAATCTGAGTGTTATCCACACCCCCCAGCAAGCCCAACCCATGTTTTGAACTGAAAATGTTTACTTCCTGCACCGCGCGCTTCTTTATTTTATTTGATTTTCATTTTAATTTCCATTTAATTCATGATTCTTGGAAAATTCATAACTAATTGAATATTAATCCAATTCAGCCCATTCTTTTTGCATATTACTCATGATTGAGTCTATTATTTTTTAGAAAAAAAAATATTTTCATTTCATTTAATTTCTGATTTAATTGGAATTTTGTATTTTAATTGATATTAAAATGATTATGTTTGATGCATATTTTTGTAGAATTTTGTGTGATCTCATAGTGATGATTCTTGGCCTAATTTTTTGTGTGTGATTAGGTTAGACATGTATGATCCCATAGTAATTTGCTCACATTTTTGTGATGAAAATTGGTATGCCTTCTAGATTGATGTTTAGATGCTTCCTTTTTAGGGTTTTAGGTTGATACCTTGTAATGTAGGATTTAGTTCTAGGTCCAAATTGATGATTTGATCTTTGAAACTAATGTGATAGAGTCATGATTTACCTAGGTTCCCCTAATAATTTTTGTAGGATTTTAAAATTGATTCTAGTATTTTAGTTAGGACTAACTTTAGTGCTAGGTTTTAGGTGATCCTAATTTACTAATTCAACTAGTTTAACTCATTTAGTTCCCTTAGATTAGGGTTTGTGCTTGGTTTGCCTTTGATTGAGATTGAAGACAAGTTGAAGACAAGGTGAGGATGCTTGAAGTGGATTGAAGTTGCTTGGAGCTTTGGATTTGTTGGTTCCTGAAGGTGTCTGATGAAGATTAGGAGATAGGACATAGGGAGAGCCTTGTAGTTAGAATGATTTCTTTCACAAACATGGAAAGCCTCTTGTGCTTCCATTCTTCCCGATGACTAAAAGTCCTTCTCAGATATTCACATCCCTCCTTTGGAAGGATGAGTGGCTTTATCTGGGGAGTAGAACTTTGAGGGAACCAGTCTCTCATAATGATGAACCCTTATAGGCTTCCTTTGGTTGTCAGTAAGCTGTTTATCATTTCCTCTCATCCTGTTAAATCAATTATCTTCTGGTTTGAGTATTTTGAAAGATGTTGGACTTGAGTTTGAAGATGAGGACTTTATTGAAGAGTGGGGAAGAGGGTGATGCCTTGAGCATTGCCATTGCAGCTGAGGCTTGGAAAGCAAGAAGAACAGGTTGATACTTGAAGATCCAATTGAGATTGAGTGAAGAATGAGGAATTCCTTGTTTGAAGAAGATTGAAGGATGAAGTTGACACTTCTAAGTGATTGAAGACTACTCTGAGAAGCTGAAGCTTGTAGGAAGAGAAGACCAAGTTGAGACTGGTAAAGTAAGAGAGCTGAGGCTTGAAGACTGAGTTGATACTTATGAAGAGGATTCAGTTGAGATTGAGAGTGGAGCTGAGGCTTGAGGACTAAAGGAAATTGATACTTACATTGAAGCTTTGAGAGCCTGAAGGAATCAAGTTGATACTTGTAGTTAGGAGTGAAGCCTGAAGATGGAATTGAATAAGAAAGCTGAAGCTTGAAGAAGAAGATTAAGTTGAAACTTATGTTAAAGGGTTGAAACCTGGGGAAGCAAATTGATATTTGTCATGAAGGATGATAGTCTTGAAGGGCAATTGAAGTCTGAAGACTGGATTGCTGTCAGAAGAGCTGAAGCTTGAGATTGAAAGTAGGAAGTTGTTGATCTGTTTCTTTCTTGTCTGTTTTCTTTTCTGTATTGCTGATGTGCCTTGTTTGATTTGCTTGATGCATTAGAATAAGTCCATGATTAGACTGACTTTAATCTAGGAGCATGATTGCACTAGAGGTTGAGTTGCTCCCTCTGCTTGTATTGTTACTGTATGGCTTTGCTTGCGGGTATTCGGTAGAGCCCAGCTCCCTTGCCCAGGTGGTTTATTTTGCTTGATAGCATTCCATTTTATTTCATTTACTCTGTATGATTGCAGTTTACTGTATTTTGCTTGATATCATGTTGTTATTTCCTCAGTATGATTACTGTTATTCATTCTGGCTTGAGGTTGAGATGAGCTTGTGGAGGCTGATACCCCATACACATTTCCTCTCTCACTTGCATTGCATGCATTTTACAGTCGTTTACTATTTACTGTTTAAGCTGATGCTTTATCTGTTTCTGTTTATCATTGACATGATCCCTTAGGACTCTCATTTCCTTTGATAAGGAAATGATGATAGAACTCTAGGTTGAAACCTATGCATGATAACTTCTAGGAGTTCCCTGTTTCAAACTTCAACTATAGGATGAATCCTTGGCATGACAACAGTAGGACTTGATAGTCTCCCCGTAGTTGAGGTTGTTCTCTCTTCTCATCTCAAAACAACTTAAGATACAGTAATCATGAATGATTTCTTTCGTACGTTACGAGCCTTAAGTTATCTGAGGAAGGATTGTTGGAGAGCCTCTTTTCAACAATCTGGATGTTTAGTATGGTACCCTTTGGGTGACATGCGACGCATTCACTCTCAGGTCATAGTCTCTAGTGTGATTGAAATTGCAAACACAATAAAAAACACTTCTTTCATAAAAGGCAGAAAACAAACTTCAAACCTTTTTGCCCCGTGGGCCCGTAATTCAAAGGAAAGCTTTTCTGAAGAAAAGAGTGTCGTTAAACTTCAGCGCCAACGTAAACAGGCTTTGTCCCTAACTGCTGGAACTGCTGTTTAACCCTACTTGATAAAACAGATGAATCTGAATTCCCGTAATCCGTAGTAACCCGAACTACGTAAGCTCTGATCTCTCAAGCCTATTGAGAGTACGTAGGCACAATACTGACGTATTGGCGAGCCACTTTCCCCGTAACCCGTCGTAGGTCGAACTACGTTGACTCTGATTTCTCATTCTCTGATGAGAATACGTAGGCATAAAGGGCGACACTTTGCCGAGTCATTTTCTTTTCGTTTCAGACCAGCCTTGATAGGTAGATAGATAAACCAACTCGTCCAGTAAACACAACAAGCATGGATCCCGTCGAGTACGATGGACGTGAGGGGTGCTAACACCTTCCCCTTGCGTAACCGACTCCCGAACCCAGACAATGGTTGCGATGACCTTGTCTTACCCTTTTCGTCAGGTTTTTCCGATCGTTTCCTTTCCCGCCCCGAGGGATAAATAACAAAAGGTGGCGACTCTTCTGTTTTGCTGGCACCTTATTTTCGCGGAAGCGACATAAGTGTTTTAACTGAGTAGGGTTAAACCTTCGTTCTAGAAGCTAGGTGTATTGCACTAAAGACTATGACTTGAGAGCGAATGCGTCGCATATCGCCCAAAGGGTATACGCTAAACACTCTAGACAGTTGAGAGGAGGCCCCCCAACCATCATTCCCCAAGTACTTAAGGCTCATAGCATACAACACTCATTATCCTTTATTAGATGTCTTGAAGAAGATTTGAGATGAGAAGATAAGACACAAACTCTAAGGGGAAACTAATCAACCCTAATGTTATCATGCAATGTGCTCCTATGATTGAGATTAAGAGGGAAAAAACTATCCTAATGTTATCATGTTTGGATTGAACACTTAATGTCTCTCCTACTCCCACCTTAAGCAAATGAGACTAGGAATCCTAAGGGATCATGGCAAAGAAACCAAGTAAACACAAGATAAGATCAATCACAAGTGAGATGAAAGAAAGAGATGAAGATGACTTAAATAAGTCACGAGAAATGAAAATATGATATTCAAGATGCAAAGCAAACAAAGAGAAGAACAAAATGACTTAAACAAGCCAAAGAGAAAATGAGATGAAATGGGAAAAGTTACAACTTCTACAACCATTCATGCATCAATTACTAATCTCAAAAGGTAAACACCAAAGCTTAAAGAAGAAGCCATGATCAAGATGAAGATGGGAGAATAGGCTTGGGAAGCAAGCAATATGAGAAATATCTCAACAAAATGCATCAAATTGATCATGCAAAAAGAAAGCACAAACATGTTCTCAAGGTGGTTTCTCATTCAAAGCAAACTCAAAGTGTGATCAATAAAACCAAATCACTTTGAATGAGTACCACAAACCAAGGGAAGGAAGTGAGAACATGAGAAGATAGCTCACAAACAAGAAGAGAAACAAAGCATAACCATGTTATAAGTTAAGGCAAGGGAAAGAACCAAAGTTCAAACCACATTCAACACTTAAACATAAGTGGAAACCCTAACTTCAAGTGACTTGCAACACAAACCAACTAAGTGTATGACCTATAAAATTGAAACCAGCATCCTAACCATGTCAAGAATGTGAATCAAGAAGCATAGGATGCATATGGGATCCCTCAAGGTCATCTCCCAAAGAAACTAGGTCAACTAGTTTATATGAACTTCAACTAGGGTGACTTGACTTGCAAGGTTCACCAAAAATAGGAGAATTGTTCAATAAAACTCAAATAAAATGCATAAAGCTACTAAACATGTTGGCAATCAGAGGCCAAAACACCCAAATAAAATTCCAAACAAGGCATCACCAAATGATTTGATCAACTAGGGTGCTCCACCTTATGGAATTGTTATCGGGGGTCAAACAAAAGCAACACAAAGTCAAACAAAAATTAATCAAACCTTGACCAAAATCAACCTCAAAGGTACCTCAATCCATCCTCAAGATGGAGAGGAAACCTCATTCATTAGTGATTGTAAATGGTCCATCAAACAAGAATGATGAAGTGAAAACAATATTAAAAATGCTTCCAATTGCAAAATTAAAATTAAATTGCAAAATAAAAGAAAATCAAAATTAAAAATTATAGATAATTAATTAAATTTTTAAAGTGTTTGAAAATAACTTTTGGGAATTTTTTAATTCTTGGAAGTATTTTTAATAAGTAAAAACCAAAACAGAAAAGGAAAAAAATAAAAAGGAAATTGAAAGGGGCTGAAGTAGCAAAAACATATACAAAGGAAAACAGGCAAAATGCACTTGGGTTCACAAAAGCTGGGGGTGTGGATATCATTTTTGGCCCAATCCACCAGCCAAGGCTGAGAAAATGAAACGCAGTGTTTCATTTAATCTATGTGGATTCAACGTGCCAAATCATCCTGGTCAAGCAAATAACATTCAAACATGCAAGCAGTCAAAGTTTCAAACCCAATGCCACCTCAGATCTGACTGAGGAATAACCAGTCGCCAGAGCCCTAGCTCTGACCGTCTTCTCTGGTGAGATGGCCGGAGCTCAGGTGATCAAACCACCACCACCAACCACAAAATTGGTACCAAATGAAAGTTGAACTCACATAGGTTCGAAATCCAAAATCCAATCATTGAAAACACTCATGGATCAATGATTGAAGTTTGAGATGCATAACTGAAAACTCATCCAATCATGAACAACAAGCAATCAAACATGGCCTACTCAACGTAGGACTTCAGATGCAACTAGTATGAACCTAATTCATAGCTTAGAATGAGAGAAATTTGGAAAGGAAACTTACTGAATGGAGACACTCCGTTGGTGCTTCTCAGGCGTGCAAGCTTCACTTCTTTGCTCCAGATCCACTCCAAATACTTCAAGGAAGATGAATTGAGCTTCAATTTAACTTGATTTGTGAAGAACAATGAAATTTAAATTTCAAAATTGAATGAGAATTTCAAATCTGAAAATGCTCTCTCCAACTCCAAATGCCACTTCTGAGGTCTTAGGGCGAATTTTTAGATTATATATGATGGATTTCAGATGATTTAGAAAGCCCATGAGGCTTCCATTTGATTAATTAGAAAAATGCCCAAAAATGGTAAGCTTCTCATGCACACGTGAAATGCTCTCCTACACACCTGAAAACCACTCCAACCTGCAGCTTGCAAGTTCAATTTGACATGGGAATTAGTTTGGGCCTTTGATTTGATCTAATTCACAAGTTTGAACTTGAAACTTCTTTGTGAAGAAAAGTGAAAATGCACGTGTTTTCTCCTCTGTGCACCAAAACCAAATTGTGCAATCTTACTCATGAGTGTATTATGAAAAGAATTGAATCAAAATGAGATCAAAATATGGCCTATAATGAATGAAATTCAAATCATACTTCAAAGTTCACTTTTCACTTGAAAATTCTCCCACATGTCCATAACCATCCATCATTCACATGATTCTTGAGTTATAAGGTGTAAATGAGGTCTCTAGGAGCAAATTCCATGTTGGTTGGAAGTTCATTTGAGGTATAGAAGTGCATGAAAATGGCCTATTTAACAAATGACCTATAATCAAATCTTCCCAAAATACCCTTGCCTTGCCAAATCCATAACTTAAGTTCTACAAATGATATCAAGGACTTCTAGGACTTTTTGGAAAGTTAAGACCATGAGGAACAACTTTCATGTTCACCTAAAGTTAAGGAGAAGCATGATTCTAGGTCAAAAATGCCTTGGAAGTAAGTTGACTTTTGGTTGACCAAAAATAAGTTCATTTGAGACCTCTAACTTGTTGGCATCATAACTTGAGCTCCACAAACCCAAATCTATGACTCGCATGACTTCGATGCTTTTCTTATGCTTCCTCCTCTAAAAAGACTGATTTGAACGAATGGCCCTCCGGTTCTCCCATAATCCCCTAGGCTCTGAAAATCGATACGCAGACCACAACCATTTGCTTTTCAAATCCCTAACTTTTGCCTGAATTGCCCTTGCGAATTTTCGATTCACCGGGATACCCATTTTTGCCAAAATCGCCTTTTCAGGTTTTCAACTTTACGGGTTTACATCTTTTGTTTTTTATCTCTAACTTTTGCCCGAACCCATTCTTTTTATGGTTCGCCGGGATGCCCCATTTTTCCTGGATATTCTTTTTCTTTCCAGCGGGTCTCTTTAAGAAAAGTATTTTTTAATTGCGTCTGCGTTCACAGGGGATGTGAAATCTTCACCATCCATGGTTGACAGTAGCAAGGCTCCTCCGGAGAAGACTTTCCTTACGACATATGGACCTTCGTAATTGGGAGTCCATTTGCCCCTGTGATCTGTCTGTGGAGGGAGAATCTTCTTCAATACTAACTCGCCTTCCCGAAAGCTTCGAGGACGCACATTCTTATCAAAAGCTTTCTTCATCCTGCTTTGATATAAACGACCATACGCAATGGACGCTAATCTCTTCTCATCCATCAGGCTGAGTTGATTCAATCTGTTTCTCACCCATTCTGCCTCATCAAGCTTGACGTCGACCAGAACTTTCAAAGAAGGAATCTCGACTTCCAATGGTAGGATAACTTCCATACTATATACTAGCGAGAAAGGAGTTGTCCCAGTTGAAGTACGTACCGAAGTACGATATCTATGCAATACAAAGGGCAACATCTTGTGCCAATCTTTGTAGGTCACAACCATCTTCTCCATAATCTTCTTTATATTCTTATTGGCCGCTTCAACAGTGCCATTCATCTTCGGACGATAGGGAGAAGAATTGTGATGCTCAATCTTGAAATTCTGGCACAGTTCCTTCATCATCTTGTTATTCAAATTTGAACCATTATCAATAATGATTCTTTCGGGCACTCTATAACGACAGATGATGTCCTTCTTGATAAACCGTGCTACCACTTGCTTGGTGACGTTAGCATAGGAAGCTGCTTCAACCCACTTAGTGAAATAATCAATTTCCACTAAG
Organism: Lathyrus sativus; assembly: GCA_963859935.3. NCBI lineage: Eukaryota > Viridiplantae > Streptophyta > Magnoliopsida > Fabales > Fabaceae > Lathyrus > Lathyrus sativus. The sequence continues at coordinate 79,342,464 of OZ012736.1, forward strand.
ATGAAGCGATGTCCATTGGATGTGGTTGGCTCGATCTTGCCAATCATATCAATGCCCCACATGGAAAAGGGCCAAGGAGACGCCATGAAATTTAAAGGACTTGGCGGCACATGAATCTTATCTGCATAAATCTGGCATTTATGGCATTTCTTCACATACTTGAAGCAATCAGACTCCTTAGTCAACCAATAATAACCTACCCTTAACAGTTTTCGAGACATGGCATGCCTGCCTGCATGTGTACCAAAGGCACCTTCGTGAACCTCTTCCATAAGCAAACCCGCTTCTTTTTCGTCCACACATCTTAGCAGCACTAAGTCAAAATTCCTCCGGTAGAGTACACCATCTTGCTTCAGATAGAAATTCCCAGCCAACCTCCTCAAGGTCATCTTATCCCGGACCGAAGCCCCAGGCGGATACTCTTGATAAAATGAGTGTTCAAATGAATGTTCAAACATAAAAGATAAGGCCCTTCAAACAAAGACCGCTATGTTTCGGGTAGAACATAAGGCTACACATAATCAAGAAAACAAATCATTACTCTTCTCTTATCACTTGGATGACTTCCTTGATGGTCCAGTTGTTCAAGCTCTGACCAGGAACACATGGTCGGATCCATGCATCCATGTCGTAGTCACTATCCCCTTCTTCATCGAGCACGACATTTATCTGATCAAAAATCACCCCACCACTGGTGAATTAGACTGGTCCCCTGTAGTGTGGAGTGCTCTGTGAGGAAGAAGAGGATGGGCTATACCCCAGTCCGAACATGTCTTGTTTATTAGGGATGCTCAAAACTTGCCCCCAGCTCTGAGATGCTCCAGACTTCACCACTGCCTGTGCCTCCTTAAAAGACGACATAACAACTTCAGACATCTTGCTCACATCTGGCGCTTTCTCCTTAATCTGCACAGTTTCGAAAGCTTGACACAGTGTTTCGTGAATCTCAAACAGTAACAATATTACCGCCCACCATATATTTCAGCTTTTGGTGTAGAGTTTACGTCATGGCTCCCGCCGAATGGATCCATGGTCGTCCCAATAAGCAGCTATACGTTGGCTGAATATCCATAATGTAAAACACCACATTGAAAACCTCTGGTCCAACCTGGATTGGAAGAGTCACTTCTCCAAAAACGGACCTTCTTGTCCCATTAAATTCCCATACAACCAAATCACTTGGGGTGCACATTATTCCTCGAGTTTCCAGCTTCATCAAAGCTTTCTTGGGTAGCACATTAAGTGATGACCCAGTGTCCACCAGCACATGAGACAGTACGGCCCCTCTGCATTCAATGGAGATATGCAGCGCGTGATTATGGTCTCTTCCTTTGGGCGTCTGTCGCTACGCGAAAAATGACACAGAGTCGCCACCGGATTTTATTTATCCCACGGGGGGAAAGGGAAATAGCGATAAAACCTTTGGGAAAAGAGCGTGGTCATCACAACAAGTCTTAGGGTTCGGGAGTCGGTTATGCGAGGGAAAGGTATTAGCACCCCCTCGCATCCATCGTACTCGATGGGAACCTCCTAGGTTATTTCACGTGAATGGGTGTTTTATTCTAAAAGTTTGCTTGTTTAAGGAAAAGAGGGATTGGTTTATTTATTTTAATGCTCGCCAAGGATTGTGGCCCTTGTGCCTACGTATCCTCACTTAAAAGAAGTGAAGAATCAGAGCTCCGTAGTTCGGAGGTTTTATGAAATTGTTGTTTGTTGGTTGATTTTATACCTTGAAAAAGGGTTTTTTGGATTGACGCCCTAAGGCAAAAATAGTTTAATGAGTTGATGTTGTTTTTAGTTTTTTTTTGAAGAAAATGTGTTCTTGACTAGGATTATACAAAAGACTTTGGATAGAGATGAATGTCTCGAATAACCAAGTCGAGCGCCTTGTATTCGAAACATTCGGAATGAGTGTAGGAGGGTTCCATTCTCATTCCTTCTCCACCACTTTAAAGTTCATGGTGCATAATTCCAATCATATATTTTATTGTGTTTTTTTTGTATTTTTATGCGAAAAGAGAAACACTTGACGTTGGATCAAGATTTATTGCTTGTAAAGATATTTGAAGTGATGCGATTTAGGTCAATGGCGGTGCACAAGGCATCCGACTTACATGGTCAAAAATGGCTCGATAAAATCGAGAGTTTACTTTTAAAAATAGTTTTCGGAAGCAAAGGTCAACAAGGGCCATAACAATATTCACATACAAACATCATGCAAACATAAGCCACACGGCTCAAAAAAATCGAGACACACAAAAAAAACGGTAAAAAAGTATATGGAGGAAACAGTGGTGTGACACGGGTGAAAAAAGTTGAAACAGTGATGCAACACGGCCGGCCGTGTTGTGTGATACGGCCCGTGTTGCAAGGCCTGGGGAAAAAACTTCATACAGTAGCGTGACACGGCCGTCCGTGTCGTGTGACACGGCCCGTGTTGCTGGTCCAGGTCGAAATCTCACATTTTTTTTTATGTTTTCGTTTCGTTTTTGTGGTTCCTTGAGGATGGTTTCTTAGTCCCTTAGGGGATCTTACATGATATACAGTTCAACAACACATAAAAGAGTGAATGAAATGAATATAAAAGCAAAGAATAAAAGGAGAAAGATTTGAAGAAATGGATACCAAGAGCTTTCTATCCTTCTTGCAAGTACTCCAATGACCTTTGTTGGATGTGCTCTCCCCTCTTCACTCTATGTTGTGAAGGTTTGGTTTCTCAATGATCCTCTTGTGTCTCTATCTCACTCTCTTTTTTTCTGTTTTTTTTAGGGTTTCTTGCTAACTATTTTCTGGTTTTTCGCTCTTACTCTTTGCTCTCTATGTGTAGTCTCTACTCTGCTTGCTTCTTGTGTTGTGTTATGTTTTGATAGTAAGGAATACTATGTTTTCTATGCTTGCTTGCAGCCCATTTTCCACCTTTTCTGTCAACTTTTTCTGCTGTCCTAAAGCCACACACTTTGCACACCTTTTCATCACCAACTTTCCATTCTTGGCAATGTCTTTTTCTTCCTTTTGTGCAGCCCCACTTTTCCCTTCTATTTCTAGTATGACTTGCTGCATTTTTCTGCTGTAGCATACTATACTACTATCCCTCTTTTTGCCCATTAGTCTCTTGGATTGTATTGCTTTGTATCTTGCCATGTAGCCAATTGTTACCACTCTTTGACAGCATTTGCAAACTGATATTTAGCAAGTAAATATATCATTTGCATGCTATTTCCTTGACTTTGTGACATAAAAAATGATCTTGTAACATAGTACATGTTGTCCTCTTGATTTTGTGACATGTAGTAATTCTTCAACTCTTGCATGGGGCTGTTTTGCCTATGATTGAACATGCATAATCTTGGCCCATAAACATTCCAATGTTTATTTAATTCTTGCATATTTCTTGGATGTTTGTGAGCATAATGTAGCACATGAAAAAAATGGTGTAGTATGAAGAGTACCATATCATAGATTTGATTAAAGACTTGAATGAAGATTTAGAAATAGATTAATTTCTAAACATTATCTAGAGTTGGAATTTTTGTAACAAATGACATGATTGTAATGTCACAAAATTCCTCTTAGTATTATTTTTATCTCCATTCATGAATCTTGAATTTTGGATGATGGATTCCCTCATGTGCTTAAAAATGAAATCTTGAATTATGCATTGATGATCTTGATTCATGCCTTAATAATTTGCACTCCACTTATGCCATAAAAATAAACATGTATGAAGGAGCTTTGGATTTGGCCTAGCATTCATGTCTATTAATATTTATCTTGAATATCCTTGTATTTTGTCAAGTAACTTCCCCTTGCCAAAATTTTCATGAGTAGACTTTTTCCTTAGATCAAACCTTAGGTGATGAACCTTTTTTCATGTAGTCCGAAAATAGACAAGTTACAACCGAACGGCCTAGTTCGTACCTTGTGAACCCGCATGCTCGATACGCAATAGAATGATATATGATATGCCGAATGTAGGGTATAAAAGGCTAACGGTGAAAATGAGGGTGTGACAGCGTCAAATCAAGATCTGTAAATCCTAGCCCATTCCCGGCATTGACGTGTGCCACCACTCCTTCTAACTGATTCACAGAAATATCCTGTGGCACGTACGCGGTATTCAGAATCCTTAACAAGGCATTCCGATGTGCCTCAGAGCACATAAGTATAGATAAAATTGAAATCATCGACGGAGTTTGCTGCAAGTGGTCTACAATCTTATAGTCACTTTTCCCGATCAAGCGTATAAACTCTTCTGCATCTTTCAACAGAGCTTCTTTCTCACCGCTCTGAGAACTCTCTTCAACCACAACTTTTCCTTTTCCCTTATCGGCCCTTTCAACATTCGTTTTCGGAGATGAAAATACTCTTCCACTTCTGGTTATCCCACCGGTCCCTACCAGATTATCAACAGAATCCAATGGTGGGCTCTTCAACTCCCGCTTCTGACCATTGCAATATACCTCAGCCCCATAATTCCATGGGATCACCTTGGTGCTTTCATAGAGTACTGGCCCTGCTTTAGTGATTATAATGGTGGGCGGCCTTGGCGGCGCAGAAATAGTGATTGTCTTGTAAGGAATGGAAATTGTATCCACTTCATCCTTTTCTTCAGCCATTAATTTCTCTCTTTCTTCTGAAACTCTGTCAAACTGCAAAATACCTTCATCCATCAACTTTTGAATATGACTCTTCAAATTCTTGCATCCCTCAGGATGGGTTAAACAACTTGCGCAGTCTCTGTCGCAGCCAGGAAATACCTCTCCACTCAACAACTTAGCCTTCACCAAAATCAACGGAGTTTTCAGTTCTTCAACATCAGTCACCAGATTTAAACCTTCCTCCTCAGCAATGGCGTTTACCCCAGCCGCTCCATGATTAAGCATGGGATTTTGCACAACGTTAGGCGCATCATGAGAAAAATTGATGGGTTTACTGTTGTTGCGGTTAAATTTTAATGTCAAGCTATTGATTAACTTGAATCTTAATTCATTTACAACCAGTCTTTGATTTATCCGAAGGAAAGGTTAAAGAAAGGGGAAAAACCTATTTTACATCATAAACATAATTCGGGGAAAGATCTAGGGTTCGGGGGTTGGTTAAGTTTAGGGAAGGTATTAGCATCCTAAACTTTTGTAGTATTTTACAAGAACCTCTTGTTTTAAATGTGCTATTGCTATAGTTATCTGCTTAAGAGTAATGCTAAGGGTTAAAAGTTAAGAGAAAGACCTATTGGGGTTAGTCCTAAGTTTACTTGCCAAGACTCGCATCTTGTGCCTACGTATCCTGGGTAGGAGATGGAATCAGAGTAATCGTAGTTCCCCTCACGGAGGGAGGAAGAGGAAATTCTTGATTGTGGTCAAGGTTCCAAGGGGGAAAATAAATGTTCATAGGGAAGCGCTTACTCTGGAGTACGACGACTCCTGTTTCTACGTTAAAGTTTGAATTAAGAGGGTGTAGGATAAGTATTCCACGGCGGGAAACTTATGTGGAGTGCGACGACTCCTATCCTAAGGTTAGGATAAAAGGGTTGGATGTCCACGGCGGGACGCCTAAGCACGAGTACGGCGACTCGGATCCTAAGGCTAGGATGGGGTGAAGGTAAGGTATGATGTATCCACGGCGGGATATGAGAAATGGTGTTAGATACGGATTATGATTAAAATGGATTGGTGAAATATGGTTAAGTCGTAATGGTGAAATATGGTTAAGTCGTAATGGTGAAATTGATTTGATTAGGGGGGTTTAGAAATTAAAGGTTAATTGTTTTAATTTATTTTGGAATTTTATGTTATTAGAAAAGTGTTGAACCAATTAATAAAAGAGCTAATTGTCGCTACTGCGAAAATCGGCGCCGGCTGACAGAAGAGTCGCCACCGTGCGTTATTTATCCCAGCGGAGGGAAAGGAAACGCTCGAAGTAAACCTCGCAAAAAACGGGAAAAGGTATGGTCATCGCAACCAAAACCTGGGTTCGGGAGTCGGTTACGCAAGGGGAAGGTATTAGCACCCCTCACGTCCGTCGTACTCGACGGGATCCACGCTTAGTGTTTATAAGGAAAAGGGTGTGTTTATCTATCTACGCTAATGGTCAGTCTGAAAAGAAAAGACAAGGACAGGACTCGACAGAACATACGGTGTTCTGGGCCTACGTACTCCCTCGTGCAATGGGAAAGTCAGAGTCAACGTAGTTCGACTACCTACGTCTAGACAGGGGAAAGGTTGCTCGCCAGGACATCGCGTCCTGTGCATACGTACTTCCACACGGCATGGAAGATCAGAGCAAACGTAGTTCGACTAACTACGGCTAAACAGGGTGTTCTCACACAGCAGTGAGAAATTAACTGGTTTTAAAGGTTCGGGAACCTACAACTACGGTCCGGTCTTAAATGCACTCGGGCAAGAGAAAAGGAATAACAATCAGTCGTCAGCGGGAAAGTCTCGATCGCACAGCCGCGAGAGAACAAAAGGTTAGTTGTTAGTGTGCTCGCTAGGATATCGCATCCTATGCCTACATATTCTCGTTTGGTACGAGAAATCAGAGCAGCTGTAGTTCGGCTAACTACGACACAAGCTATTCAAGTGTTTTCTATTGCTTTGAGAAAGGAGAGAGACACCCTAACACTATGGTTGAAAAGGGGAAACTACCTAATGTTATCATGCCTGGTTGACCCACCTAATGTCTATCATAACCCCTCCGCAGCGGAGAAGTTAGAGCTCCTAAGGGATCATGGCAACAGGACTAAACAACAAACAGGAATCAACTGCGAAGTAAAGAAATACTAGAAATATGCATGAATGCAACAACCAAACAAGCAAGGCACAAAGGCCACACACCACAGAGGCAAGGGAGCTCAGCTCTACCAAATACCAACAAGCAAAGCCACTCGATAACAAACAAGCAGAAGGAGGACCACCTCAACTTCTCATGCACATAGAGCCTACTTCTAAGATGCACTTATCTCAGAAATATCTAGATGAAACCCTAAGTCTAATGCAGCACAACACCATACAAGTCAATCAATCACAAAGAGAAGGCTAACCAGCCTGGCAAACTCTCATCCCATAAACAGACCCCTGAATAAAGCCCCTAATCAAATCTCTAAGCAAAGCCTTAAAGCAAAACCCTGATCAAAGCCCTAAGCAAAGCCCTATGCAAAACCTCCACACAAGAGAAATCAATCCCAGTCTTCAAGCTTCAAGACAAGCTTACCAAAGAAAGGGAGCTAAGTAGGCAGACTCATGGTGCCTTCCTCAGGAAAGTACCAGGAGGCTCCTACTTAGGAATCATATCCCATGCGGCTCAACAACTGTGATTAGTTTACATTCCTCCTCAGGAGAAACTAAACTCACATGAAGGCTCCAACATCATTGGATACTTAAGAAAGCCTATATGAACTAAGGGAACTAAGTGAACAGACCCATAGTGCCTTCCTCAGGAAAGTACTAGGAGGCTTCCACTTAGGAATCATATCCCATGTGGCTCAACAACTGTGATCGGTTTACATTCCTCCTCAGGAGAAACTAAACTCACATGAAGGCTCCAACATCATTGGATACTTAAGAAAGCCTATATGAACTAAGGGAACTAAGTGAACAGACCCATAGTGCCTTCCTCAGGAAAGTACTAGGAGGCTTCCACTTAGGAATCATATCCCATGTGGCTCAACAACTGTGATCAGTTTACATTCCTCCTCAGGAGAAACTAAACTCACATGAAGGCTCCAACATCATTGGATACTTGAGAAAGAGGTGAGAAGAAAGAATGAAAGGTATCCATAGTGCCTTCCTCAGGAAAGTACCATAAATTTCCCTCAAACTTCAGGATCTCGAACCTCACAGAAAGAGAGCAAACTCCTAGACTAGGACCTCAATCCATGCATCCTTGCAAGCTCCAACCTATGGGTCTTGATCTTCAATCTTCTCCTTCATCATGCTCCTTCAACAAGGTCTTCAAAGCAAACCAAGCCCCACAACAATTCCCCAAAGATAGACAATCAACACAAAACATGCCACACAAACAGTCCATTCAGAAAATACTCTGAAAATACTAAAGTCACAGGGAAAAATCTAAGATTTATCCACAAAGGTCCATTACACCTACCCATAATACCCTTATAGTCCCATACCCAAAATTAAACTAAAACTCCTAAAAGAAATGATTTACTTCACCTATGTTAAACCTAAACCCTAATTTTAATCACTCTAATCTCACCTAATCAAACCATCTAAAAATTAATCCTAAAATTATGAATTAAATCCTATGAGGAGGCTAAAGTCCTAAGTTAATCACCCTAAAAAGAATGGGTTCAAAATCTAAAAGGATCTAGTCAAACAAAAATGAACAAAATGAGGTATCAAACTAAATCACTTAAAAAGCTATTTAAAAGAAAAATATGCTAAAAATATAAAACTAAAAATAAAATGGAATTTTTATTTTTTACTACTTTTCTAGACATGATTATTAACCTATAGAAAAACAAGAACTAAAAAATATTAATTTTCTGATTATTTCTGATTTTTTAAAGTGCAAGAAAACTAAAAGAATCTAAAATCAAAGAAAATAAAATAAATGGGGAGGGGGTGCAAAAATTAAATACGCCTAGTTATATTTCTGAATGGGCCAGGAAGGGGTGGTGTCAATAGCATGCGTGTCTGGGCCCATGTGTTATCAGAAATTAAATCAAAAATTAAAAGAAAAAAAAATGAGGGCGCGGTGCAAACAACATTAGTTTTAAGTGTAATTTCAATTGGGCTTCAATACGGGGGTGGGGATATCACTTTGATCCAGGCCCAGGATTTGAGTTAATGGAACGCTGCGTTCCGGTGTTATTATTTCCCTCCGTTTTGTAACTTCAAATGATGGCCCTTAGATCTGGTCTCAGAGTCAACTAATTCATTTTAATCCAACGATCCCTGGTCATCTTCTCCAAATGACCTAGGGTTTTCAGGTTTTCCCTCTCCCATGCAAGAACTTCTAGCTCATCGCGCTCTCTCAAATGGCCATGAAATCAAGAACTATGAGAAGCAAACCTGCTCCATTTTCCCCCAAGAATCCATCCCTATCATTGGTTTCAACTAAAACTCCCTAGAACTCCCAAACAGAAGGCACGAAGACCTTGGTCCAACCATTTTGCACTGCCATAGAATATCGAGAACCTCACTTCTAATGGTGCTAAGCTGTTCATTATGTTACACTGGTTTCATCAAGCTATTACATGTGCATTAACATCCACTAACCATTCTAATCTTGATCTTTAAAGAATCATCACCCTGTCATTAAACCTCATGGAATGCTCTCAGATTCACAGAAATTGATCACCTAACCTAACCTAACAATTCTAACCCTGAAAATCTAACTAACTACACATAAATAGAGATATAGGAGTGAAAATCCAAACCTTCTAGTTGGCTATGGCAGGTATGGATGCAGATGGATTCAAGACTTGATTCTTCTTCACAATGCTCCTCTAATGGAGTGATTCTTTCTGTTCGCAATGGCCTTGATGATGAGTGCTTGTAATGGTGAATTCGAGCCTTGCTTGCACTTGAAGAATCCTTTGAATACCTCACTCTTCTCTGAATTCTCCAACTGAATTCTCTAACCTTGGCCAACCTCTAACCTCATCATGATCCATTCAATATATAGACTTCAATGGAAGATCCTAGATTCATCTAGAAAGAAGTAGAAGAATGTGGAAATTCTCATGTAAGGATACTTTGACATATCTCATCTCATGCCATCAATTACCTTTACAGCCCTTTGAATTCATTTTAAAATCTCCTCACATGAGATATTGAGGTGGTATGAATGAAGAACAAACCAATTCCTTGCCTTTGGTGAAGTTTTACAATGTTGCCTTATTATGTAAGTAAGAACATTACAAAGCAACTCCCATTTTTAGGCCTCAAATCAAAAATGTGTCTAAACCATTGTTTTCAAAATGTTGTTTAGACTCAAAACGGTATATTACATGACCTATTTTGGATTTGTAGATCTCTCAACCCATTTTCCAACTTGAACTTATTTAACTTATATGCCATTTTTAGGTCATTTTCACCAATTTTTATCAATCTGAGCTCTATGCATCTCCAAACTTCCATGACCTCTTTTCTAGACTTAAAATGCCATTTTGAGCAACTTTGATGTTGGTAAGTTCTTCATTTGAAGCTTACTTGTATGAGTTTTAGGCATAGGCTAAGAATGACCTGTAATTCTCAAATGACCAAAATACCCTTTGCTTGCCAAGGACATAAATGGAGTTCCACAAATCATATGAAGGCATACCATACCTTCCTAGAAAGCTAAGACAATGAGGAACAACTCTCATGTTGGCCAGAAATCCATTTGAAATCTCCTTGAAGGTAAAAAGTTGCTTGGAAGACAGACAATTTCCACAGACAAATTTCAGTGCCCTCAGATGACCTGTAACTTGCAAGAGCTATAACTTGAGTTCTATAAATCATCTTGATGACTTCCACCACTCAAATTAAAGCTATGAAGATACTCTACAAGTTTCATGTGGACCAGAAATTCATATGAAGCTTGCATCTTGAGTTACACTGCTTTGAAGTTTGACCTAAATTAGGGGATTTCACACTGAAACCCTAATTTGGTAACTCCACTTCTCCTTGACTCCTTCTGATTTTTCTTTGGCACAACACCACATCCATACCCATATAGCAAATAATGAATCCCACATTCTTCAAATGATCCTTGATGCCTTTCAAAACAAGTTTTTGACCTAAGGTTGACCTAGTGTTGACCCAGATAAAACCCTAGTTGACTGACTTCAACTGAGGCTCTTGCAATCATTCCAATGACTTGGTTACTCCTCAAAAAATGACCATCTGGGCTCTTCATAACATCCATACACACCTCATGCTCTTGGCTCATGGCTCACACTTCCTCTGATGATCCCCAAATAACCTCAAGATAGGGGAGAACTTACTGATCAACCTGTCAACTCTTCAAAGCTCAAATTCTTCCCTGATGACCTGAGTAGTCTTGAATATGAATGAAACCCTCTGAATATGCCTCTTGAGACAAGAATGGTACTTGATCCCCTGATTAAGATAGCTTGATTATGCTATGCAATGCAGATGAATACACTATGTACATGATGCCAATGCAAATGAATATGCAATTGAAACATAAACCTATGTTAGAAAAGGTTGGGCAAATTTTGGGGTGCAACACTAATTATCTATTTGTGTTTGAGATTTTATGATTTAAGATTAAATAAATTCTAGAAAAGATTCTAATTTACTTAAGTTATATTAACTAGTTGATTAGAAATTAATAAATAAGCTCTTTTGTTTTTATTAGATATATATTTTTTGGCTTTTAAATTATAAAAAAGATAAATTAACTTTTTTTTAAAAAGAATTTTATTATTTAAAGCTTAAAAACTAACTAACTAAACTAAATTTATTTATTTTTATATTTATTACAAAATGAACCAGATTAATATTAAATCTAAAAATTAATCAATTACATATTTATTTCAAATAAATTCGTTTCTTTTTTTAATAAAATAAAATATTTTTAGGTTTTTGGGTTTTTATTTATGAAAAAGAGAAATGAGAAATGAGATTTAAATTAAATTATTAAATTGAAACCCTTTTTTATTTATTTACTTATTTTATCTAAACTAAAAACTAATTATCACTTATCACTATTTATTTTTTATTTATAAATATTTTTCTATTTTTTAGATTTTATTTGGTTAGTTAATTAGTGGTTAGTAGTCATGTTAGTTTTTTTTATTATATTAATTACAAGGGCAAAATAAAGTTGGGCCCAGCCCACTCATAAATGACAGAAAAAACAACAAAATAATAAAAAAAAAACAAGCAAATGGGCCGGTGGTGGTCAATCCACCGGACCCGGGTCGGTTCAGACTTTAAGCAAGAAGGGGGAGGGAAGGGTTATGAAAGGGGGGTTGAATAAGTATAAAGATTAAGACTTAGAAATAAAACTCAAGTATTTTTATCCTGGTTCGTTGAACTCAACTACTCTAGTCCACCCTTCCTAGAGTGATTTGCCTTTCTCAATCAAGGACTTAATCCACTATTTAATCAACTGATTACAATAGTAAACACTTAGAACAACTGTTCAAAGTCTTCTGAAGAACTACTGATCCTAACTGGATCTTCTTAAGGTTTACAATCAAATGTAAAAACAAATACAAGTGTTTAAATTGCTTCTAAACAAGCTTTATCACAACTGTGATTTTTTTCACTTAAATATTAAGAACAAAGAAATTAATTCTTAGAAAGAATATGAATAGTATGAGAGCTTTGAATATTGATTTCTTTTGGATAAAACGTCAAAGGAAGAAGATGGGTGAAGACTTGCTTTTATAGGCAGCTGATCCAAGAGAGCTTTACGTTGAGAAGAGTGTCCAAAAGGTCTGAGCCTTTTTGTCTTCACATCAAGTGACCTTTCCTAGAAGAAGAAAGCACAGAGAAATTCTTTTTGTCTGTGTTCTTGTGTCTAGCATAAATAAGGAAAGAGTCGTTTGAACTATTCCAACGGATATAATCCTTGAATTAATTCTTCTTCAATTTTCAGCAAGTTCCATCAGAGTCTAAATTTATCAGAGCCTTCTGATATTGATCAGAGTTTTGCTGAATCAGAGTCTTCTACCGCAGGTGTGCTTTTAGCGTGTTTAAGATCAGAGCATATTTGAGTCAGATCCTCAGTACTGGCAGCTTTAGTACTTTCAGAAGCTTCTGTAGTAACTATGCTTTGAAAACTCTTCATATATAATTCTTCTTTGGTTCAGATGCTTCTGACTTGCTTCAGTTCTTCTGGAGCTTCTGCTTCAGATCCTTCTGGAGGCTACACTCAGGATCTTCTGTTGGCAGCATTCATAATCTTCTAATGGATACATCTGGCGCTTCAGAGTCTAGCAAATTCTTATGTTCAGTTCTGATTTGCTTCTGGAGTGATAATTATTTTGATATCTGCAGCAAACACTCTTAAGCAAATTTTAGAGTATATAATTCTTAATTACAAAATTTTATAATAGTTATCATCAAAACATAGAGATATTATTAAGAACCAATCTGTGTTCTAACAATCTCCCCTTTTTGATGATGACAAAAACATCAGAAATTTTGTTTAATTGAAAATATAATAATTATTACTCCCCCTGAGATGATGAATCTCCCCCTGAATTAAATACAAATAAGGAATAGAGACTTCCCTTTTGTCTTGAGTAATTTTCAGAGTTAGAGCTTGATTGTTCTTTAACATTTGAGAGTCAGAGTGTCTTGCAAATTTCAGAGTCAGAGTTTGATAATTGTCAAATGATCTGAGAGTCTCAGAGTTTCTTTTACAGAGTGTACTTATCAAATGTTCTGAAATACTCAGATTTAATGTTAGATAAAATAGATATGTATGAAGTTTCATTCTGGTGAAGTTTAATTAAACAGTTCAGATCTATATTTTCTCCCCCTTTTTTGTCATAAGCAAAAAGTAATAACTTTGAAAAGACAAATAAAAGGAAACGGTAAATGAGATAAATCATGTGGAGAAAACTTTGAAACATTCATTCACTTCAGTTCAGAGCAAGAGTACACATATTAGAAGATATTCAAAATACATAAGCAAACATCAGAATGAAAAAAAATGAAAAACTAAGAGTGTTTTGACAAAAGCATCTTCAACAGATCCGTGATCTCAGAAGAGGACTGTTCTTGTTTTGACATCCACTTAGCCATTGTTTCATTCTTCTGATCCTGTTGAGACATCCACTGAGTCATGTCTTCAGACTTCTTATCCTGTTTAGCCATCCATGACTTGATTTCTGATTGACCAGCTTCCAGAACAACAATCTTATCCTCAAGATCTAGATGTTCTTTCTTAATCTCAGATGAAGAAGGTTGAACAGTTTCTGAAGCTTGAACAAAGTCAACTTCCATAGGGGCTTTAGAGCTTGGAGCAGTAGAGCCAGAAGGATGTTCTACCAGAGTCATGGCCAGAGGGTTGTCTTCAGATGTAGATTCAGTAGCTTCTTCTGATGATGGAGGAGCATCTCTAAGAAGTAATGGTCCAGATCTCTTAACAGTCCAGAACAGACTTCTTGCAGCTTCAGCAAATCTGAGCTTCACATCATCAGAACATATGTTCTTCAGATTTGATGCCACAGTGCTGAATCTGTTGATGAATCCATTCCAGATGACATCAGATTCTGTTGCATCCATTGTTGCTGAACACTTCCTCTGTACAGTACCTAAATACTTTTGTTCTTGCAAAAAACATGTAAATAAATTATCAACATTTAGTCTAGGTTTGGGGTGTAACAGAGTCTCCAAGGTGATTGGCTTTGGTTGGGGAGTAGGTGGAAATATGGATTTGTGAATGGAGATCAGAGGAGGAGGGTAGTAGGGTATGAAAGGAATTTCTGGGGATTTGTCAGGTTTTGATCTATTTAAGGCATTCAACAGATTTGGTTTTGCTTTGGTGTGATAGGAAACCACATCAAAGGGTTTATTAGAGTAAGGTTGGAAAGCAGATTTTGAAGGTTTATCAGAAGCAGCAGGTTTATCAGATGAAACAGGTGTAGCAGAAGTAACAGCTTTTGCAGATTTAGCCGAGTATGATATAGTATCTAATGAACCTACTTCTGACATTGATTGAATATAGGTTAGAAGCACAGATGGTAGGATGATTGTAAGTTTGGGTTTGAAGGGAGTGATAGGGTCAGATGGTTCAACTCTGTCATAGAAATCTTTGAGTTTGAAACCATAGGAAAGGTTGTGAAGATAAGATGATAATTGTTCGCACGAGGCAGGAGTTACAGATGTTCTTGGTGTAGATGTTGGGATAGGATTTGGAATGAGGATTTCAGATGATGTTTTAGGCGTGGGAGTAGGATCTGGAATAAGAAATTCAGAGGATACAGGGGGTTCTGGTTAGTTTACCTCAGAATCTCTGTGAGAGGGGGATATCAGAAAATCTGGGTGTATATCAGATTCTGAGGAATTTGATGATGTGGTTGGTGTGGAAGAGGTAGAAGACACTTGAAACACAGTTTTGAGTGGTGTAACATCAAGAACTTCTGTCTCAGGGATGTTGGTTCCAGATGGGTTGGTTGATTCTGAAGGATTTGCAGATGGATTTGATGGGGGTTCAGATGTAGGTGGTTCTGATGTGGGTGGATCAGATGTTACTTTTATAGGTTCAGAAGTAACTGGTACAAATGCAGTGGGTTCAGATGTGTTGGATGGTGGATTTTCTGATTGTGGCTATTTCTCTTGTTGTTGCGTTTGAGGTTCAGATGATTTTTGTTGTTGATTTTCAGAGTCTTTTTCTTGTAGAGATTCAGATTGTTTTTCTGGTTGTTTTTCTTGTGGTTGTTTTTGTTGTTTAGATGGCTTTTCTTTGAGTTGTTCAGATGGTTTTTCTGGTTGTTGTTCTGATTGTGGTTTTTGTGGTGCAGATGGTTTTGTTGGTATTTGTGGAGTCTGAATTTGTGGTTTTGTTGTTGTTGGTTTTGGTACAGAGGATTGTTTTACAGGTGAGATTGAAATAGGATTAGATGATTTTTGTGGGGATGGAACAGATACATGAGGTGGAGCAGTAACAGATTGTTTTTGTGTAGGGGGTGGTTTTGGAATAGACTTAACAGTTGAATCATTTATAACAATAGTATTTGCAGAAGATACATAAGATTTGGTACCTTTAATTTTGATGCGCTTTGCAGGAACAGAAGGAGTGTCTCCAGATTCTTTCCTCTTTAGTAGCTTCTGAGGCTTCTCAACAACCTTGGGCTTCTTCTGAACAGGTGCAGCTTCTGCTTCTGATTGACTTCTTTTTCTTCTGATCTCTTCTCCTCCAACAGGAAATGGTTCCCTTGCTCTTTTTATAATATCTGCAGGAATAGGCTTGCCTTCTGCCTTGCAATCATCAATATATCTTACTACAATTTCCCTTGGTTCTTCAGCATAGAACAGAAGGTAGTCATCTACTGGGATTCTCTTCTGACTAAGTTCAGTAATGTTCAGCTTCTTGGGTGCTGTTGTGAGTTCTTCTACTATTTTTAGTCTCTGAAGACTTTTGGCATTCAGAGGCTTTCCAAGAATGAATTCCAATTCTTCTATGACTCCAGCAACATACAGAGCAGTTACAAGTCCATTTTCTGTTAGAAGATCTGAAATTAACCTTCCAAAAGGAATCCAAGTTCTGATCTTTTGACCTTTTTCTTTCACATATTCTCTAGAGGCATTTATATGATTCCATAGATGCATAAACAGAATATATGGAAGATCTACCTTGGTGCTCTGACTTAAACAATACATAAAGTAGAGCTGTTCATTATTGACATAGTCTGGAGAGTTTGTTGACTTTCTGTGATGAATGCATCCCATGAAGATCTTAGCCCAGATCTTGTAGTCAGGCTTCAGATCTTTGAACTTATTAGAAGCTTATCCAGCAATCATCACTTCCTCATATACTTCATCCATATCTACACGCCCAGTTGGCAAGTGAGATACTCCATCTGTTTCCTCATATCCAATGAGTTTCCTGATCAGATCTTCTGTGATGATTATCTCTTTTCCCAGAACAGAAGATAAAATGAACTTAGGGTATACAGAAGCATGGATCCAGAATTCTTTCACTAGAAGAGGGTAAACTGGTCCAAAAAGTCTATCAAAATATTTCACCCATCCTTGAGCATCTATAATGGAACGAAACTCAAACCCATTCTCAGCCAGTGAATCAAATTCCACCATTGATTCACAGAGAACCTCCAGTTTTTCAACAGGTGTTAACAATGTTCTCTTTGGAGGCGTATATGGAGTCACACCCATATTTACAGAAGTAACTGCAGCCATGGTAGATTGAAATTGTGCAACAGTTGATGATGAAGTTGCCATTGAAGATGAGTTTGTCAAACGCTTAGGGTTTTTGTGAAGAGAGAAAAGAAGACAGAAATGCATAAAGGTTTGAGATGTGAAAAGTGTGAAAATGGTGAGAAGTGATGTATTTATACTAAACACTTAGGCATACAAACAGTCAGAAGAAAACACGTTCACACAAAGCATTTAGTGAAAAAGAATAAAATCATTTCAAGCATTTATTGATTCTGACAATTTGGGGGGAAAATCAAGATTTTCACTATTCAAACTTCACCTCAAACGTCTCTTCAGTAGTGTACACGCCACCTTTGCAGATTTGGAGTGACACGTGTTTGCTTGCATGTGCTTCTGAATTCTCTTGAGAAATGAAACGTTAACAAACATTCAGATCCTCTGAGGATTGTTAGTTTAGAGTTTCACAAGAAAATAATTAAGGAAAATGAATAATCAATCAGAAGAAATACTTCAGAGCATTAGGCATTTTTGCATCTGTAAAATTTGCTTCTGACAAATATCATTTTGGACAAAAATCCATACCAATATTTTTCAGAATAAATTTGAATCTATCTTCAACAAGGGGTTTTGTGAAAATGTCTGCCCATTGATGATCTGTATCAACAAAGGCCAAATTTATGATTCCCTTCTGAACATAGTCTCTAATGAAATGATGCTTAATTTCTATATGTTTTGCCTTAGAATGTAAAATGGGGTTTTTAGACAGACATATAGCAGAAGTATTATCACAAAAGATAGAAATGTTACTTTCAAATATCTGATAATCTTCTAGTTGACTCTTCATCCAGAGCATCTACGTGCTACATCAAGCAGCAGCAATATATTCTGCCTCTGTGGTTGAAAGTGCAATTGTGGGTTGCTTCTTGCTATACCAAGAGATTAGATTTCTTCCTAGAAATTGACAACTTCCAGAAGTACTTTTTCTTTCCACTCTGTCTCCAGCGTAGTCAGCATCACATAATCCAACTAATTTGAAATCATCAGATTTTCTGTAACACAAACCCACATTAGAAGTACCTTTCAGATACCTTAGAATCCTCTCGACAGCTGTCAAGTGTGATTCTCAAGGATTTGATTGGAATCTAGCACACAAGCATATACTGAACAATATGTCAGGTCTAGAAGCAGTTAAGTAAAGAAGAGATCCTATCATACCTCTGTAGAGTTTCTGATCTACTTTCTTACTTACCTCTTCCTTGCCTAGTGAGCTAGTTGGATGCATGGGAGTCTTTGCCAACTTACTATCAGTCATGTTAAATTTCTTTAGAAGTTCTTTACCATATTTGGTCTGATGTATGTAAGTGCACTCTGGAGTTTGGTTGACTTGAATTCCTAGAAAGAATCTCAGTTCTCCCATCATGCTCATTTCAAATTCTGCCTGCATACATTGAGCAAACTCCTTTCCCAGCATAGTATTGGTATATCCAAATATTATATCATCCATATAAATTTGACAAATTAGAAGATCTTTCTTAAATGATTTACAAAAGAGTGTTGTGTCCACTTTGCCTCTGATGAAGTTCTTCTCCAAAAGAAAACTGCTCAATCTCTCATACCAAGCTCTGGGAGCTTGTTTTAAACCATACAGAGATTTCTTTAATTTGAAAACATGATCTGGAAATTTTTCATTCTCAAAACCAGGAGGCTGGTGGACATAAACTTCTTCTTCTATAATACCATTTAGAAAGGCACTCTTAACATCCATCTGATACAGAGTGATGTTATTTTGTGCAGCAAATGAAATAAGAAGACGTATAGATTCTAACCTTGCCACTGGAGCATAAGTTTCAGTATAATCAATACCTTCTTGTTGACTGTACCCTTGAGCAACAAGCCTTGCCTTATTTCTTTCAACTTCTCCTTTCTTATTAAGCTTATTTCTGAAGACCCATTTAGTTCCAATTATATTGAATCCTTTTGGTCTTTGAACTAAATCCCATACATCATTTCTGGTGAATTGATTTAACTCTTCTTGCATGGCAATAATCCAATAATTGTCTTGCAGAGCTTCATCTACAGAAGTTGGTTCAATTATTGACACCAGTCCAAATAATGATGCTTCAGATGATCTTAGAAAGGATCTTGTTCTGATGGGATCATCCTTCTTTCCAATAATAACATTCTCTGGATGAGAAGCTTTGATTCTGGAAGATGATCCTCTAATAGTTGATTCTTCAGAAATGTTTAAATTGTTCATCTGAGAAGTTAAAGGAATAGCATCTGGCGTTGCTTCTGGTTCCTTCACTTGAGCTTTGTCTGCCTCTGAGCCTTCAGAGTCTGTGAAGACTACTTCTCTATCTGCAGAGTTTTCAGACTGCTTTGGCTTTTTATTACCAAGCTTATCATCAAATCTAACATGAATAGATTCTTCTACAATCTGTGTCTCAGTGTTGTATACTCTGTAGCCTTTAGAGCGTTCAAAATACCCAAGCATGAAACACTTTTGTGCTTTGAAATCAAACTTGTTCAGATTTTCTTTAGTATTTAACATATAGCAAATACATCCAAAAGGATGAAAATATGAAATGTTGGGCTTTCTGTTCTTCCACAGTTCATATGGAGTCTTCTCCAGAAGAGGTCTTACAAACACTCTGTTCTAAATGTAACAGGCTGTGTTGATTGCTTCTGCCCAAAAGTATTTTTCCAGATTAGTCTCATTGATCATGGTTCTGGCCATTTCTTGCAGAGTTCTGTTTTTCCTCTCTACAACCCCATTTTGTTATGGAGTTCTAGGACAGGAGAAATCATGAGCAATACCATTTTCATTAAAATATTTTTCAAAATATTTATTTTCAAATTCACCACCATGATCACTTCTGACTTTTATAATTTTGAAATCTTTTTCATTTTGGACTTGTTTACAGAAGTCAAAGAACACAGAATGTGACTCATCCTTGTGTTTTAAGAACTTTACCCATGTCCATCTACTATAGTCATCAACAATGACTAATCCATACTTCTTGCCTCTGATGGATGCAGTTTTCACTGGTCCAAACAGATTAATATGAAGTAATTCTAGTGGTCTGGAAGTAGAAACAACATTTTTTTGATTTAAAAGATGATTTTGAAAACTTCCCTTTTTGGCATGCTTCACAAAGAGCATCTGAGGTGAACTTCAGATTAGGAAGTCCTCTGACAAGATTAAGTTTATTAATCTGAGATATACGTCTCATATTAATATGCCCCAATCTTCTGTACCAGACCCATTTCTCTTCATTAACAGACAAGAGGCATTTAACGTTCTGAACCTTAAGTTCTGAAAGGTTTATTTTATAAATGTTGTTTTTCCTCTTACCACTAAATAGGATAGAGCCATCCTTTTGACTAATAGCTTTACAACATTTTTGATTAAAGGTAATATCATAACCATTGTCACTTAATTGACTTATGGACAATAAGTTATGCTTTAACCCTTCAACAAGTAAAACATTTGTAATAGAGGGAAGTTTACCATTTCCAATGGTGCCAGATCCAATGATCTTGCCCTTCTGGTTCCCTCCAAATTTCACATCACCTCAAGATCTAAGCTCCAGACTTTGGAACATAGACCTTTCTCCTGTCATGTGTCGTGAGCATCCAAAGTCCAGGTACCATGATTTGTGTCCTGACCTTGCTGCTAAGAACATCTGCAACAGGAATTATTTTACTTTTAGGTACCCAGATCTTCATGGGTCCTTTAGGGTTAGTTGTTCTGAAGGTTTGTCTAAACTTCTGTTTTTCAACATAAGGTTTATTCTGACTAGCCTTAGATTTAAACACATGAATATTGTTTTCAGAGAGTGTTTGTTCAATATCATTCAAGTGACCAAATTTAAAGTGGGAATATAAAGGAGTTTTCTTGATGATAATTTTATCAACAGGTTTTGGATTTAAATCCTTTCCAGAGGAGGATTCATGTCCAATTCCTTTTCTGTTATTTCTACTAACTCCGTAGATCATAGAAGCCATTTTGTTTCTGTCTATGCTTTTAGCAAGAAACTTCTGAAAGCTATAATCATATTTTTCCAAAATATTTTTGCATTCAGATTCAGTTTCAGAATCAGAGTTTTGTTGAGCTAATTCAGAATCATTTTTCAATTTTAAGTTTTTTTCATTTAGCTCAGCTACTTCTGATTTGAGAATATTATTCTCAGATACAAGATTGCTTTGACGCTTCTTGTATTTGAGCTTAATATTGTTATAGCTCTTCAGAACTTCTGATAACACTTTGATAAGTTCTTCTTTAGTAAGTTTAGCCATTACCTCTTCAGCATCAGAGTCAGATTCAGATCCTGAAGTTCCTTCCTCCTGATCTTCTATGTCTGCCATCAAAGCTACATTTGCACATTCCTCTTCTGACTCAGATTCAGATTCAGATGTATCTGAATCATCCCAGATGGCCATTAGAACCTTTTTCTTCTTATCAAATTTTCTTTTAGGCTTTTCTTTCAGCACCTTTGGACATTCATTTTTGTAATGTCCAGGTTCTTTACATTCATAATAGACAAACCTCCTTTTTGCCAGATCTTCTGTGTCCAGAAGATTCTTTTCTTTGGTCAGGCTTCTTGAAGTTTCTGAACTTCTTTCCTTTATGCTTCCAAAGTTTATTTATTCTTCTGGACAGCATGGATAGTTCATCTTCATCTTCAGATGAGGATTCTTCAGAGTTTTCCTCTATTACCTGCAATGCTTTAGCAGATTTATTACATTTTAAAGCAACAGATTTACCTTTCTTTTGAGGTTCATCTTCCTCAAGTTCAATTTCATGACTTCTTAGTGAACTAATTAGTTCCTCCAAGGAGATCTTGTTTAGATCTTTAGCCATTTTCAGCGCAGTCACCATAGGTCTCCATCTGGTAGGTAAGCTTCTGATGATCTTTTTCACATGATCAGCAGTAGAGTATCCTTTATCCAGAACCTTTAGTCCAGCTGTAAGTATTTGAAATCTGGAGAACATAGCTTCAACAGATTCAGAGTCTTCCATCTTGAAGGCTTCATACTTCTGGATTAGAGCCAGAGCCTTTGTTTCCTTGACTTGAGAGTTTCCCTCATGAGTCATCTTTAAGGACTCAAACATGTCAAATGCAGTTTCTCTATTTGTAATCTTTTCATACTCAGTGTGAGATATTGCATTTAACAAAATTGTTATGGCCTTGTGGTGATTTCTAAATTCCTTCTTCTGAGCATCTGTCATAGATTTTCTGTCTATTTTTTTGCCATTCCCATCAGTGGGATGAACATATCCATCTATGACCAGATCCCATAAATCAGCATCATATTCAAGGAAAAAACTTTCAATCCTGTCTTTCCAATAATCAAATTTCTCCCCATCAAACATAGGGGGTTTGGTGTTGATTCTGTCCCTTTCTTCATATTTGTTGTTAGTGTTAGACATTGTATTATCAGCCATAGTAACAACCAAATATATATCAAAGTTTTTCTCACTGGATCTTTTCTGTCACTGTGAAGTGGTAGCACACACAGAACCGGAGCTCTGATGCCAACTGAAGGTGAGAAAATACTTAGAAGGGGGGGTTGAATAAGTATAAAGATTAATACTTAGAAATAAAACTCAAGTATTTTTATCCTGGTTCGTTGAACTCAACTACTCCAGTCCACCCTTCCTGGAGTGATTTGCCTTTCTCAATCAAGGACTTAATCCACTATTTAATCAACTGATTACAATAGTAAGCACTTAAAACAACTGTTCAAAGTCTTCTCAAGAACTACTGATCCTAACTGGATGTTCTTAAGGTTTACAATCAAATGTAAAAACAAATACAAGTGTTTAAATTGCTTCTAAACAAGCTTTATCACAACTGTGATTTTTTCACTTAAATATTAAGAACAAAGAAATTAATTCTTAGAAAGAATATGAATAGTATGAGAGCTTTGAATATTGATTTCTTTTGGATAAAATGTCAAAGGAAGAAGATGGGTGAAGACTTGCTTTTATAGGCAGCTGATCCAAGAGAGCTTCACGTTGAGAAGAGTGTCCAAAAGGTCTGAGCCTTTTTGTCTTCACATCAAGTGACCTTTCCTAAAAGAAGAAAGCATAGAGAAATCCTTTTTGTCTGTGTTCTTGTGTCTAGCATAAATAAGGAAAGAGTCGTTTGAATTATTCCAACGGATATAATCCTTGAATTAATTCTTCTTCAATTTTCAGCAAGTTCCATCAGAGTCTAAATTTATCAGAGCCTTCTGATGTTGATCATAATTTTGCTGAATCAGAGTCTTCTGCAGCAGGTGTGATTTTAGCGTGTTTATGATCAGAGCATATTTGAGTCAGATCCTCAATACTGGCAGCTTTAGTACTTTCAGAATCTTCTGTAGTAACTATGCTTTGAAAATTCTTCATACAGAATTCTTCTTTGGTTCAGATGCTTCTGACTTGCTTCAGATTCTTCTGGAACTTCTGCTTCAGATCCTTCTGGAGGCTACGCTCAGGATCTTCTGTTGGCAGCATTCAGAATCTTCTAATGGATGCATCTGGCGCTTCAGAGGCTAGCAAATTCTTATGATCAGTTCTGATTTGCTTCTGGAGTGATAATTATTTTGATATCTGCAGCAAACACTCTTAAGCAAATTTTAGAGTATATAATTCTTAATTACAAAATTTCATAATAGTTATCATCAAAACATAGAGATATTATTAAGAACCAATCTGTGTTCTAACAGGTTAGTCGAAACCCTAATTAGCCCATTTCCCCCAGCGGCGCCCAGATCTCCTCCTCCATCTCTCAAACTCCTTCTTTCTCCTTCCATTTCCGTCTTCCTCCCTCTGTTCATTTTCTTCCGCTTCTTTTTCTTCTCAAAACCTGCGAATAGACAAACAACATAGAAACGCGAATATAACAAATAAAATGGAATGGCCACCTACGGAGACGAAGTGTTTGGCTAACGGCTTCGCGGTGGTCGCCGGCGGAAATGGCGGCGAAGGTTTTGGAGGTGACTTCTGCGATGACGGAAAGGGTTTTGCGGCGGACGGTTGAGGCTTGCGGAAAGATAAGTTTCAAATTTTCTTCTTTATTTGTGAAGGTATTTTTTCGGTATGAATGTTGTGTGTTGATGTTGTGAATTTTTGGCTGTTGGTGAATCTCATTTGTGTGTTAAATTTCGTATGGAATCCTCCCCTCTGTTTGTGAATTTTTGTTGTCTTCTTATAGCCCTTTGTCATTGAATGTTATTAATCTGGTGTCAACTAATGTTTTGGAAACAAATCACCATTGTTATGATTGCTGTCTGAGACATGTTTTTAGGATGGTAAAACTCTTTCCGTTTTCGTTTCAACATGTTGTGTCCGTTTTGGAAAGAAAAATTTTGTGGCCATCTCTGCTCTTGAACATGAATTTAATTCGATAAAACTTGATTTTGATATGTCTGATAAACATGAATTTCTGATTTCGTCTTAAATTCTCAAAACAGCTTCAATTAAATTTCTGGTGTTGCCTTTTTTTCACTAAAATCTCAATCGTCTTTTTGCTGCAGGAATTTCAACCATGTAAACAGGCTCAAGAAGCCTGGGTTTGGTTGTCAGCTGTGACGCATATATCACTCTCCTAGCAGTAGGAATGACTTGACCACCAACTCTGTGGATAGCATCAGTGTGCAACACAACATCACACACTTCAAAGCAGATACCTCTCATGTTTTCTTCTGATAAAGTACCTTTTTTGGATGCCCATTGGAAACCTGCAACTACAGAATCCTTGATTTCATTCAAGTACTGAACTCCCTTACACATATCAACCACCATGTTGGGTCCAGTGGTCTCAAGTCCAAAACACCAGATTTTCTTAGCAAGATCCTTATCCCATCCATACTCTTCAGACAAGATTTTAGAACGAATCTTGGGGTCATCCTTTGGTCCAATCCTGCCATCATCAATGGCCTCTACAAGCCCGTCCTCCAGTGGTCTTGCTTCCATGTACAAACGGTTGTGCTTGTTGGGAGACTTACTCATCAGTGTGCGGCACGACCTCTCAAGAACAATCTCTCTGAATGACACAACAGGGTCAGATTTAATGATTTCAGCTCCACTCATGAAATCATCCTGCAAGTCTTTCAAACAGATCTCTAGATGAACCTCTCCTGCATCAGCAATAATATGTTCTCCCGACTCCTCAATGGTACAAACAACCATAGGATCTGACTTAGCAAGACATTTCAGACCTTCAGCAAGCTTAGGAAGATCTGAAGCAACCCGAGCTCGTGACTGTGCTGTCGAACGTGTGGAAGTTGTCATGATTGTAAAAGTTCGGTTTACACAGTCCAATAATGTCAATGTAGTATAGGTGATTTGCCATTGATTTTTATTCTTGCCATTAAATTGTGCTTCCTGATGTCGTCTGTTATCAAATATTATATGTTATTGAATCTTTTGTCGTTTGTTCCGATGTAGGTAATTGCTACAAGATATACTAAACAGTGTGGCAACATGCATTATATGCAGCAGGGACAGCGGGGCTACTAAGACCTTTTGTAACATTTGAACCGGTAGTTGCTCATATTCTTGGTTGCATCGATGAACTCAGCGTACACCCAAGTCAGCTCTTTTATACTTTTAATAAAACCTATTTATATTGGTGATACTTCAACTTTGAAACATGATAGCTTCTATCATTTGTATGTGGAAATTCTAGATTGTTAGTAACTTTTGTTATTGATAGTAGGATTTATTTTGCAGGGGTGGGAGAACAACTTCCAGGTCTATGGAGGATTCTGCATGACTACCGGGTTTATGTTCCTTGGCTTCAAATCAGTGCATAAGGGAAAGCTCATGCTGTGAGTAATGAAGATAGGACTTAGTTTAGCACTTTGTCTAGAACGTGGATTACTTACCATTTTTTTAGCAGCACATTTGACTTATGAAATCTTGATCATTAAATCAAGTTGTATGGATTGTTTTTGGATATAACACTGTTTTAAATGTCATTGTTTTGAACATGTAACTTTCCTCCAGAAACCGCCATGTTGCGAGGGTCATTCTTGGACAGTGAAACACGGCACGATCCTTGAGGTTATTCTCAACTATATTATTGGTCATCAATATTCCGCTAGGTGGCTGTCACAGTGATGGTTGGAAACTTGCAGTGGCCTTGCTTGCAGTGCTATGATTATTTCGGTCAAAAAGTCAGTGTAATATAGGTGTTCTTGGACAGGAAAATCCGCGTACTGCAGTGAAAGCTTGATTTTCTTGGAGAAATGGAAGTAGGTCCCAGTACAAGGACAATAATAGTTTCTGCTGTCAACTTTATAATATCATGAAACCACTTGCAATGTAAACTGGAGCTTACGGTTATCAATCCAATATCCTATTATTCACATTATCTTCTTTGTGATTACTCCATGTATTTATTAATTTATATTACTGCCAATAGCTTCCGTGTTATAGACTCTCCTCTCACAGATTAAACCTATGGTACTCTTCATAAATGGAAAAAAATTAAAAAGTGAACCTTTGAATTTGAATAACATATCTAAGCTTGAATGAGCACTGACGACACTTGAATGAACTGCTTGAGACTTGCACCATATTTAAAGCAACATGAGCGCCTACGGTCTTAAAGACCTTAAATGTGAATCTAGAACCTTCTATGAAAACAAAAAGAAATTTGTACTTTAGGATGGATAAGCTTCTTGGATATGAACTTTTGCCTTGCAACAAATGAATTACTTTAAGCTCAAAGTTTTGAATCCACATTAATAGTGTCTTGAATTCGACTAATCCGGATGATAAATCTTTCACGATGGAGGCCATATTCTTGCAAAACTTATGAATTTAAAGAGGGAAAACCATTGTAGCTTGATTGGGACTTGAATTTTGTAAAACAACCCGAATCGATCTGAACTTTGTAAAGAACATGATTTTTGACTTTCACTCTAGGAGCTTACTAAAACTTGACTCAATATCTTTTCCAAACTTAAAACCTCAAGCCAACGACAAGAAAACTCCAACTTCCTTCTCTTAAGTTCAAAGAGAACCAACTTCAAGAATAAGACCAAAACCTTGCTTAGAAAATCCTATAGTCCTTTCTTGGGGAAGCTTTTGGGGGATCTTTGGGAGAATTGATCTCGTACGGGCTATGAGATCATAAGATATGGGGACATGTCTTTCTTCCATAGGAAACTTAACACAACTGGGAAGTGACCAGTATTTTGATGAGCATACACACAAAGTTTTCATGACATTTGAATCTCCTGCAGCAAACCTAACTTCCTAAAACAAGAATAAACAAACTGGTTAAAACAGTTAGTTATGCATAAATGATTGACTTGAATGAAACACAAAAGGTCAGCGAATCTAAGGGATAAATTTGGGGTATGACAAATGTCGATAAGGTCTTGCACCTTATGCTTGAAGGCTTTACAATTATCAATATTGTGACCGGGAGCACCGGAATGAAAGTCGCACCTGGCATTGGCATCGTACCCTGGAGGTGGTGCGTCACTTAAAGGAGCCAAAGTCCTCTTCTGGATCAATTTTAATTACATCAAATGTTGTAGTAACTGTGAGTAAGGCATCGTCGGTGCATCAAATTTTCTGTTCACTACCCTTCCACGATCTTAGAATCGTCTGGGAGCATAGTTTTGTTGCTGCTGACATTGTTGTTGTTGTGGTGTTGCAGTTGGAATTGTAATGTGTTGTACCCCAAATTTTGACCCCTTAGATTCTCATTATCATTTTAGGAGCATACTCATGAAATTTCTAACCTTAATCCAGTGCAAGTCTGTTTTCGTCAAATTGCAGATGAATCAGGGTTTTGTGCAGTCAAAATCAAAGTTTCAGGGTTTGCGATTAGTCAATGTTTTGGGCTCGTCCAAATAGGAAACAAGGTCAAGGATATTATATAATGTCAATCAAGAAGCCAATGTGAGGTTGTTACCCCAGAGATCAGCGCAGTACATTTTAGAGCACCCGATTAGGGTTTTGGACCAGTAAAAGTCAACCGTAGTTTGGCTTTGATGTTGGAAGGTGTTTAAATGGTGGTATTGTGATTCATGAAGTTCATATAGCCTAATAAATTTCATCCAAGAAGTTTCAAGGTCTCAGGAGGCCCAGAATGTCAACAGGCGACTTGGTAATCACCGATCGGTCGTACAGTTGACCGAAAAGTCGACTCTCCTAATTTTATGAATTGGGCTTCAAGTTGTGAAACAAAGTTGTTCCTTATGTCATTTTGGACCTGCATATCAATTTTCATGACCATAGGATCAAGGATGAAGGAGTAATTGAAAAATCGGGAAATTAGGGTTTTGAAAAGGGCTAAACCATAACTCCTTAACCACACATCCAATTGAGTTGGTTCAAAGCTCATTTTGAAGCTCTTGGTAAGTCCTACAAAAGTCCCTAAGTGTTCCATGATCAGAAAATGCATAGATTTTGAGTTATGATCAAATTCATTTTAAGAGGGGAAAAAGACTTAGGAAAATTTCATTTTTTAGCAACTTTGGAGGGCTTTTTGGCCAAGTTCCTTTGGGAAATTGAAACTAATGAAAACATTAATGTTTTAGATCTATGTGACGGCTTTCTAAAAAGTACTAGCACATCTCAAGAGGAGTTGTGAGTAGAAAGTTACATGTGTGCAAAGTTAGGGGTTTCACACTTTAGTCCCACATTGTCCATTTTGCAAAATACCTTCTTTCATCAAAATTGGCCAAATTCAGTTGATCAAACATGTTGTATCTAATATGGGAAGAGTATGTAGCATGAAAAACCAAGGATTTATGCAGAAAAAATCAAAGAAACAAGCTTCACACATTGCCTTGCAAGTGGATGTGCAACTTGCATCAAAAAGTGAAAAGTGAAGCATGAGGTGTAAAGCCAATTTCTGAACCAGCCACAAGTCTATGCTCTTAGCCTGAAATTAGCCTCAGAAAACCATCAATTTTATTGACTAATGAGCTTGGATTATCAGCCAAGAAAACCCTCCTAGGGAGGTTTTCTCCAAAATATCCAAAACCTTTCTTCAAAATGAAGAAAGCTTCAAACCAACCCCTCACTCTCACTTGCCTATAAAAGGAGGCCTTCCTCAATTCATTTCCATCATGAAGAACATTCTAAAACCAGAAGAAAATCTATGTCCTTGCTATTTCCATTTCTTGCTTCAAAATCACAAATCTCACTTTTCACAAAATCACCAAAAATCTGTCTTGGCACAGGGGATGCCAAAACCGTTTCCCTACATTCCAACACCCCAACAACCATCCACACACTCTACAAATATGGTATAGAAGGTGTCTAGACCATTAAACCACCCAAAAAGCTTCCCCAATCAAAAAGTCAACTCTCACACCATACTACTTTTACCAAAAGCTACAAAACTTGCCATATCTTGTTCCATATATTTTCTTGGCATTTCAATCATCCTAACACCTCTCATATGATGTTTCTCAACTGTTCAAAGTGCTAGAAATCATTGGAGGGTCATATTTCTTCATTTGGCATCTTGGTTGCATTTTGGCTTAAAAGTGAAGAAAGGATTCAAGGCAAGGAAGAAGATTGAGGTTCTCTGGGTTTCTTGGTTATTCTAGTTTGTTCAACAAGGTCTACAAGAGGTATGTAACTTGTACATATTGACCCTTGCACCATTCTTTCATGTTTGTTGCATTTTGAGCATTTTGTGAATTTTGAAGATATGAACATTTGGTGATTTTCATGATATGTGATTTTTAATAAAAGATTGGTATGAATATTAGCATAAGTGTTGAGCTTGTTCCTGCCAAATTTCTGATTATGGTGTGTTGAGTTTGTTAATAGTTTTGAGTGAAATTGTTAGTTCATATTGTTACCTTCACACAAGGTTTGGTGGATATTTTGATGTTGATAATTTTTGGTGTCTTGTGTTATAGTTTATGCTCAGAAATGTTACCCTTGGTTTGCCTCAATCCAAAATGTTGGCATTAGGTCACTAGCTTTGTGTTGGTCTGTACACTAGTCTTGCTTTGGGGCTGTTGTGATTTCTGTTTGTGGTAACTCTGTTTGAATAGGTTACAAGGCTATTAGTGGGTTGATAAGGTTTGGTGTTAGGTTCTTTAGTGAGAATGAGATGACTCTTGGCCTGCTTTTGCTCTTAGTGGTTTTGGAGTGTGTAGCCAAAACTGATACACATGTGATTGAGATTTAGTGTATGCTGTCAAGAACATATGACATGACTATGTTTAGGCATGTAGAACGAGCTATCATGCCTCAGTCTACTTTGTCCTGTTTCTTAGGGCCCTAGTCAATAGTGTAAGACTGTTGTGTCATTGACAATAAACTAAACTTGTGCTGTAGAACAGCTTATTGTATCTTGGATTGGATCATAACCCCAAACTGCACCCTAACTCCCATACCTTACAGCTGTACTCCATGTTTTGGTTCAGGCTCTAAAGATTGAGATGCAAATCTCTTGATTAAATAATGAAGGATGTATGACTGATGCACAGTAGGACTGTTTTGAACTCATGATTACAACATACTGCAGGGCCTCATTTTAGTGAGCAAGTATGAGGGATTCTTGTTGATTACAGCTTGGTATATCAACCTTCACCATTGGCCTGCCTCTGATTTCAAATTGTCTTGAATTCACCAATTGGTTAGACCCTAAAAAACAGCTGGCACCATATCATCATCTCAAACCCTGCAGATTGATGTCACACTTCAAATTCATCAAACTCAATTTGCTAGGTCCATTAGATTAAGCCAACAACTGACTGTTTGGCACACAACAGGGTTACTTTGGCTGTTCAAGCCATGATAGGGTTGGCCGGAGTTTATGAACTCTTGTGTTTGAGGTACCCCACCTGGTATTGTGTTTGGTCTATTTTCATAGGATAAGTTTCCCCACTGTCACAGCCTGATGAGGGAATGCAGAGTGTAGGTGAGGTCTATCTGCTACCAGTTGGTACATCAATGCTTGTTTGGCCTTGCTGCTATTAAGCCTCAGACCAATAGAATAGTTACAGGCATTTGGCACAGTTGTGTTTTTGGCAGCATTTTGGTAAGAATTGTGAAACTGTTAGCATTTTGGGGACTGTTTGGAATTGGTTGACACTTTGGTGTTACAGTATGACATTTTATCTTGCACACATCTTTGTCCAAAACTCAGATTATGTGAGGACTGCTGTTTGGGGTATGTAGGCTGGCCTGAATTTGTGAGCTTTTGCTAAAATCATTTGTGAACTTTTTGATGTTGGATAAGCTGTATCAGTTGGTTGGTGATGACCATTATTTGCTTTTCCATCAGTTTGCCTCATGTTGTTATCAATGATGTTGTATGTGAAATACGTGGGGCAGGGGGCATATTTAGTTTAGTTATTCTTGCATCTGTTTTGCATCTTTGAAATGTAACAAATTCAGTTAGTAGTAGTTAACAGCCTTGGCATCAATTTTTGTGTTGTGCTATTTGTAAACCAATTGAGATTGAGACTTTATCATCATCATGCTAGATATAAGTAAACCAGTTCCAACCACCATGTAGCTGCATCAATTTGCTTATTTTAACACTGCTGTCAAAAAGATCAAAGCATTTTGAAAATTACTTTTCTGCATAAGTTGTGGTAGGCCAGGTTTTGGACATGAGCATGTGTATTTTCATGTTTAGGAAGTGAATGAATAATCCATTTTTGCATAGAGCTGATCTACACATTTTTCATGTATGCATCAAAACTCACTTAAGCAACTCATATGCCAATTTTCACAACTGTTTGCTTTGCATCAAAGTCATGTTTTGAATTCATTTGTGTGCACATTTGAAGCATGTTAGTATGTTTTAATTAAACTAAAACTTGATGCATCTCTGATTTGATACCTTCATGCCATGAAAATACCATCTTTGCAACTTGCATCTCACTTTTCATGCCAGACAATGTTGAATCAAAACTATGGCCTGAACTCATTCCATGTCACGAATATGTGTTGTGTGCATAATTGAATTGATCAGAAAATGACTAGAACTGCAGCTGCTCATCTTCATGCCTTTTTGTTCACTATCTTGCAACTTGACATGTCACTTTTTATAGCATTTTGTTTTGAGCTCCATCTAGGTTGTAGATTCATTCAGTGACATTCATATAGTATGTGTGCATGATCATTTGAATTTAAAACTGGCTGTACCATGATATCCCTCTCAAAATGCATACTACTTGTTCAAAATGCAACTCCAATGGCATTTTTCTTAACAGACCCCTTTTGGTTTTAAACTATGTTCATACTTCTTCATTATCATTCATATGAGATGTATGTATGATTTGCTTGATAAAAAACCTACTGTAAAATGGTTTGCACTTTTTCATGTCTCTTCACACACACACAATATGCATTTTGAACACCACATCCCACAATGGCCAGTGCAGACCTCTAACTGTTGCTCATTATCCATCACTCACTTGTAATCCATGTGTATAAATAATTGTTATGATCTATACCTGCTCTGAAGATGAACTGCCTCAATTCATGCATGACATTCATGTTACTTTTTGCACTTCACATATGATTCTTCACTATAGTCTAGTTTCAGCCACAAGTTTAATCTAGATTCATTCATTATCATTCATATGTGGTGTGTGCACAATTGTTTTGGTTTGGAGCTAGCTGTAACATGAGCACCATTTGAAAATGCATTTCAAGCACCAAAATGAACATGCTATCGGGTTTTTCAGTAGAGGAAGAAATTTGAAAATCTAAAAGAACCATCTTGTTCCTTTTTTGATTCTACCCAATTTACATATAAATTTTGTCAAAAAAGGTTAAGAATTGAGAGAGTTACGCCCAAAACGTCAATCATGAAAGTTGCCTTTATTTTTGCCCAGCCTGCTTTTCAAGCATCCCTTATTAATTAAAGGGGTGGCATCAATCAATGGATGTATAGCCACCCCAGTGGTAAGCGCACTTGCCAAAACGCGCCTTTCAAGCCATGATCCTGAGTTCGACCCCCGAGGAGGGCAACTCTTTTGGCCTTTTTTCCATTTTTTCATTCAAACTTTGAAAATTCATAACTCTCTCAATTTTAATCGTTTTTCACCCGTTTTTTTTTCATTGTGTTCCTATTAATGTGTAATTTCATATCATATTTTTTATTTTCATGATTGATAAGTTTTTCACCTCTTTGGACTGGGTGCAAGTTAAGTGCGTTTCGCGTCCGTTTACGCATTTGCAGATGAATTTTTATGTGGTTCCACTTGGATTTGTTTGTACTCATGTCCATACATGTTATTTAGCATACTAGGATTTTCATTTTGAGATATAACTATGTTTATTTCGTCCCCACCTGTCAACTGTATTTGAATGCGATTTGTCATTACAGTTCTCGTTATCTTCATATGTGTTGACTATTATCAATGTGCTTTCATCCTTATCATTTCACATGTTTGTTTAATTGGTTGTTACCATGAAAATGTTTTATTATGTTGTTACCTTTCCCTTGTATTTTTCTTTCCCCAAGTGATGAGGCTTGTTAGCTTTCATCCAATTGTTTCCCCAGTCACTTCCAAAGGAAAGTCTGTCCGTTTAACTCTTATGTTATGGATAATTCATTCACCCTTTCCCTCGACTTTGTTAATTCATTTTAACCTTAGTCTAGAAACCATTAGAATTTGCATTGAGTCTAAGAGACCCACCTGTACTAGGAGTGTTCTTCAACTAGAACCCTAGGAAAGAGTTCGTCAACTCTGTGTAAGAATCATCGTCGTGATTTCTTACTTCCCCTTTTGAATATTACAACATAGATTAGGGAGTTTTGTCAAACTCCACACAAATATTGTCATGTTTGTTCCCCCTGAACCTTGATCATAATCAAGTGCTCTTTATCCCTTGTGAGGTGAACTACGATTGCTCTGATTCTATCCTAGTCAGGATATGTAGGCAGAAGATGCGATGTCTTTGCGAGCAAACTTAGTGTATATAACTTTAGGTTTCAACTCATATCTTTTCCCAATCCACAGTACATATTTCACACTTAGAAAGCAATCCAACAAAAGGTTCATGTAGAGTACTACAGATATTTAGGGTGCTAACACCTTCCCTAGGTATAACCAACCCCCGATCCCCGAATCTCTTAAGCGTTGTCGTTACATCGCGAAAAAGGTTTTTCTCTCTTTAGACCTTTCCTTTGGATAAAATAAAGTCCGGTTGTAAAAAGAAATAAGATTCAAGTTAATTAATAGCTTGATATCCAATTTTCACCGCAACATAATGCTTGCGACCTGAGGTTTCTGTTGACGGTATTGTTGATTTTTGCTCTTATTTCTGCTTCTATAACCTGATACTGCATTTGTTTTCCCCTCTCTCTTCTTATTGCCAAAACTTTTTCTACCTCCTCCAATTGAGGATCCTTCTCCGGCCCGTATCTTCCCCAGTTTGATTCCATTTTCAACCCGCTCTCTTGTAATGATCAAATTTGAAAAACTGCCTGACATATTGCCTATCAATTTCTCATAATACACTCCAGGCAGTGTGGTAACAAAAATGTCAATCAACTCTCTCTCTGCCAGCTCCTCTCGCTGCCAGCTTGTGCAACTCTCTAGGCGTATTCCTTGAGACCTTCATTACTTCTCTGAGATAGGTTCTGCAACTGTACCTTATTCCGTGCCAAATCACTACTATACTAATAATGCCTGACAAAAGCTTCAGCCAAATCTCTTTAACTCCTGATGTTGACTGACACTAGCCATATGTACCATTCCAGGGATGGACCAGAAAGACTATCCTGGAAGAAATGAATGAGCAGCTTCTCATCGTCGGAGTATGCTGACATTTTTCGATAATAAGAGCGGAGATGCACCCTAGGACAAGTTGTCCCCTTATACTTATCGAAGTCCAGAACCTTAAACTTCAGAGGAATTCTCAGGTCTGGGATCAGCCCCAGATTTGCCATATCTAGACCCATCGAGTTTTGATTTTCTAAATTCTTCATCTTTTCCTCTATCAGCTTAAACCTTATGTCTTCCTCAGACTGCAGACCAGCACCAAGCTCTCTCATAGAGAAGACATCATCTTGGTCATCCTCATCCCACTGTGGGCCAGCGTTCCCATGCACAACACATGTCGGTGCAGGAATAGGGATTCCAATATGATTACCTCCACCCAGAGGAATAACAGTTGTTGGGATGGCAGTGTTAGCATGAGGGGTGACATTGTCAACAATAGGAGGTATAGCAACAGTTCCTCCATGTAGAACCCCACTCCCGTCACCCTTGCAATCAAAGGTTGCACCAACATTCTCAGTTGCTCTTGGCCATTGGCAACCCCCTGTATCATATCCATAAACTGGTCCATACGGTCCCGGAATTCCTGAAGCTCGGCTTGAATCTGATCCATAATCTTGCGTTGATTTCCCCTGGTAGAGTAGCGATGAATCACTTGGTTTTCAATCCTGAAACAAGCTAAACAACAAGACATGCAAATAGTCTAACAAATATGCTTCAAGGAAATTTCCCCTTAATTCTAGTTTCCTGCGAACAACAAGACATGCAAATAGTCTAACAAAGCGGTCTCACTTAGCTAACTTCCAAATTATTGGTCCCTAGAGTTGACAATCCTCAGATCCAACATCCTCTCAACTGTCTGAAGCAGACTGGAAAGGTAGTCATCAAAGAGAATCTCGTCTGAGCGCGAATTTCGTGGGAACTAGTGCATGCCAAACATACAGGTTCACCACTACTTTCCACTTTTAATTCTAGGGTTACACTCAAGCCTGGGTTTTGGCTTATCACACAGCGGAACATTCCCCTCCAACAGCACAACATTAATGATATATAACCATGCTGAAAATACAATGCAAATGCAGTAAAGTACAAATGCAACACATATACACATATGTACACACCCAAAGATAACAAACAAGCGCTAGGATTGACTCTCATAGGGGATGAGGTCCTCCCTAGCAGAGTCGCCAACTGTCGCATCACTGTGAAGAGGGGCCGGTAAGGACAGAAGAGTCGCCACCGTTCGTTATTTATCCCAAAAGAGGGAAATGAAACGATTAGAGAAAACCTACGAAAAGGTAAAAGACAGGTCATCGCCACCAAATCTTGGGTTCGGGAGTCGATTACACAAGGGGAAGGTATGAGCACCCCTCGTGTCCGTTTTACTCAACGGGATCCACGCTTGTTGTCTATCTAAAAGGGTGTTAATCTATAAGGCTGGCCATTGGGACAAAAGAAAAGAAAAGAGACTCGATAGAGCGTCGCCTCTCTATGCCTACGTATTCTCATCT
Organism: Lathyrus sativus; assembly: GCA_963859935.3. Classification (NCBI taxonomy): domain Eukaryota; kingdom Viridiplantae; phylum Streptophyta; class Magnoliopsida; order Fabales; family Fabaceae; genus Lathyrus; species Lathyrus sativus. The sequence continues at coordinate 79,378,522 of OZ012736.1, forward strand.
GGTATGAGAAATTAGAGCAAAACCTAGTTCGGGTTAACACGACCACCGGTTGGTTCGAGTGTTTTAACTGAGTAGGGTTAAACCTTCGTTCTAGCAGCTAGGTGTATTGCTGCTCAACCATTGGAGACTTAGGCATTACCTATTTGCGGTAGAACCAAGATTTAACACACTCTTTCTGAAAATGGTTTTCAAAACAATCCTGGAGGATAAAAAGGTTTGATGTTTATTTTTGAGTCTTTTAGGAAGAAGTGAGTTGTATTAGATTTGTAATTCATGTTGCACTAAAGACTATGACTTGAGAGAAAATGTGTCGCATATCTCCCAAAGGGCATACACTAAACACTCTAGACAATTGAGAGGAAGCCCCCCAACCATCATTCCTCAAGTACTTAAGGGTCGTAGCGTACAACACTCATTATCCTTTATTAGATGTCTTGAAGAAGTTTTGAGATGAGAAGAGAAGACACAAACTCTAAGGGGAAACTAATCAACCCTAATGTTATCATGCAATGTGCTCCTATGATTGAGATTAAGAGGGAAAAAACTATCCTAATGTTATCATGCTTGGATTGAACACTTAATTTCTCTCCTATTCCCACCTTAAGCAAATGGGACTAGGAATCCTAAGGGATCATGGCAAAGAAACCAAGTAAACACAAGATAAGATCAATCACAAGTGAGATCAAAGAAAGAGATGAAGATGACTTAAACAAGTCAAGAGAAATGAAAATATGATATTCAAGATGCAAAGCAAACAAAGATAAGAACAAAATGACTTAAACAAGCCAAAGAGAAAGTGAGATGAAATGGGAAAAGTTACAACTTCTACAACCATTCATGCATCAATCACTAATCTCAAAAGATAAACACCAAAGCTTAAAGAAGAAGCCATGATCAAGATGAAGATGGGAGAATAGGCTTGGGCAGCAAGCAATATGAGAAATATCTCAACCAAATGCATCAAATTGATCATGCAAAAAGAAAGCACATACATGTTCTCAAGGTGGTTTCTCATTCAAAGCAAACTCAAAGTGTGATCAATCAAACCAAATCACTTTGAATGAGTACCATAACCCAAGGGACAAAAGTGGGAACATGAGAAGAGAGCTCGTAAACAAGAAGAGAAACGAAGCATAACCAAGTTACAAGTTAAGGCAAGGAAAAGAACCAAAGTTCAAACCACATTCAACATTTAAACATAAGTGGAAACCCTAACTTCAAGTGACTTACAACACAAACCAAAAAAGTGTGTAATACCCCAAATTTTACCCTCAGATTAATCAATTCATGTCGCATGACATCTCATTTTTTGCATCAACCAACTACTAACGGGGTTACGTAGTTTGTTTACTTTGCAGGAATCTCGTCTGGTACACTTTAACTGTGGAGGGGCGAAATGGTCATTTATCCGTTGTTTGCTGCCGGTTTAGGAAGAAGAATCATTGTCAGGAATCCATTGAGTAATTGGGATCTCCATTTCCGAGTTCTTTATTTTATTTGAGGATGAACAGAAATTCACGGTAATTTTGGCATCAGGATTTTTGAGATACGGTAATTAATTCAATAGGCCGAGATTTTGTCTTCAGTGGGTTTCCAAGACATTTATGTTGTCATATGGGTTTGATGAGGTTGAGATATCAATTTGGTTCAGCTTAAGTCGATGTAAGAATCCATTCAGCGGAATTTGGTTTTAACAGACGTTTATTTTCTATTCTTCTGCTATCTGCCAGTCAATTCTTAAAGTAGTGGAAATTTCGATTCATGTTCGGGTTTATGATTTCTGTTTAATTGTGATGTTGGGCCGAATAAGTTCGGGATATTGGATTTAATTAGCAGAGACACCAAGTGAATTTTTAGCGCGGAGTAATGTTCTGTTTTTGTTACTAATTGGATTTCTCTGGTTTCGTTCTGTTTTACATTGTTCAAAGCAGTTACCGATTTTATCATCAGCGTGATTTAATTTGGGAATATATTGGAAGAATTGAAGTTCATATCAGTTATGTGGAACGGTACGTGTTGGAATGAAAAGGTTGATTCGACTGACTTTTGGAATTTATTCGTATTGAATTTGCATGGTGAAGTTAAGCTTATTATTCAAGTTTGATCGGATTAATTTCTAATAGTTGGAATTTATTCGATGATATTTGACCGGTTGGATTTAATGGGATATTTGAGGTGTTTGCAACAAAATCATGGAAAGGAAATTGGAAATTGATCTTGATAGAACATATTTGAATTTTATTCATAATATTTTTTATTATTACAATTTAATAAGGGGAAATGATTTTGAATAGAAATATTATTGGATTTTTATTCATAAATATTTTTATTACAAACTACAAAAAGAAAATTAAATTACATTTCCTATCCTAAAGTTCCTAAATTCTTAAGCTCTTCATGCTTGATTTCTTCGACCGTCTTCATGCCCGATTTCTCTTCATACCTGCACAGGCAAAATCAGAAATAGAGCAAAACAGAGAATAAGTTAGAAAATTATTTTTGACACCCTCAGAGTGATTTCATCATCGGGTGTCGGGAGGGCAATGACCGTTGCCGAAGCCAACTCCCATTACGATTCTCGACCTCGGTACTGATAGGCAACATCTGTTCTTTTTCGGGACAACCGAGAAGAAGAGAAAAAGAAGTTTTAGCCGAAAGTGATTTTTTGCTGAAAATGGATTATCCAATGCAAATCTAGAATCCAGAATTAAAGAATATGTTCATCAAGTAAATATACATGAGTCAACATAAATCCAATCCAGAATTGAAAAATCCATTCTATAAAGTAAATATTGGATATTCAAATGGCTCAAAATCAATCCAGAATCAGAATCCATGGATATCCAATGAATCACACCGCATCTGGACTTAAATTCGGAAAAAGAAATTATCCAACAAAAATCCATATCCATTTTCCATCATGTAGATCCATAGATGTCTAATGAATCAGATCCAGAGCTGTGAGAAATCAAAGAAGCAGTCATCCAGAAGTACCAAACCAGATACAGATTTAATCCAAATCTGTTAAATCCAGATCCATCTGAAAAAAAAATCCAATCAATGTCAGAAAGCAAATCCATATCAGGAACAAAAACCAGAATCAAATCAGATCCAGATTAAATCAAATCTCGTTTCCTTTTCAAGCATAAAATGTAACGCAGATCCAAGGCCCAGAGAAGATCAAAATAGAATATAAAACAGAGTTTGAAAAGGGACGAAACCCTAACGGTGAGAAGAACCAAAACGGCCGTGAAAACCTAACGAAAAAAAAAGGAACGAACTCACCATCAAAGGGCGTCCGAAAATCACCAGAAGCATCCGAAATCCTTAAAAGAAACCACCAAAGCGGAACTCAACTCAAAAAAGGTCGTGAATCACATGCAAAAGCAAACGAATACTGTCATCATAGAAACATCATCAGAGGGATTATCCAAAGAAACGGTCGGAACCCTAAAGTTCATCAGAGGAGGCGGCGGAAACCATAAGGCTTCGAACGCCACCGTCCTTTTTTCGAGCCGTAAATCAAGCCTCAAAACGACGTTCATCATTGGCCTTCGAACCCTCAGGAACAACATAGAAACGTAAGCTAGAAACTCATGTTCTTCATTTTTAATATCTTTGTTTTTATTTCAGAGCTACCATGGCATATCAGTCGAGGAAGAAGACAAGATGCATGGAAGAAAGGAGAGAAAGTTCCCTCAGCAAGAACAAAAGGGATCAGCCGCGGATGGCTTTTGAGTTTGGGGATTAAACCCTAAAACTCAATGCCCTTCCCCCTTTTCTTTGTGTTTACGGACCGGGTTGGGTCCGGGATGTGGTGACCCGGCCCAACCCATCAGTTTTTTATTATTATTTTTTATATTATTTATCATGTTTTGTTGTTTATATATTTCCTTTCTTTAGTGTAATAAAAATAAAAAACTGTAAATAATTAACTTGCTCTTAACATTTTTTTTAATAATAAACAAATAAATAACTTTTTTTATTTTTGTTGAGATCCTATTTTTCTTTTAAGTTAATTTAACCTTTTTTTTTCAAAAAATAGTAATAATAAGAGTTTATTGTTTTATTAGGGTTTAAATTCCATTTTTCTTCATAACAAAGGCAAAATTGATTATTAACTTTTTCCTTTAAAATTTTTTTTAAACCAGAGATATTTTCTCTAATTAAAAAACATTCTTTTTTGTAAAAAATCACAAAGACTTTTATAAAAAATTTGCTAACCATTTTCTCATTTATTTTCTAACATTTCCATTCCAATTTTCTCAATATCATCCTATTTGTTTTTCTGTCTACCTTTGCGATGTTACTCACTAACGGTTTATCTTTGTTTTTTTCAGGATTATATTTAATTTAATGACATTATTTGTATTTTCGCGCTACTCATCAATTTACCGTAATCTCACCTTCCGAAGGATTAGGTCTAGCAATTTGACCGCCGAGTCAATAACCCTAACCTTTGATGTTTTCAAACCCTAATACTTTTAGGCATCCCGCCGTGGACAATTTTACCCTTTACCCTAGCATTAGCTCAAAGAGTCGTTGTACTCTATTTTAGGGTTTCCCGCCGTGGAATCCCTAATTTCAACCCTAATTTCATTAACAAATTTCAACGTAGAGATTGGAGTCCCCACACTCCACGTAAGCATGTCCTTAAGATACATTTATTCTCATTGAAACGTTGACCACAATCAAGAAGTTTCTAACCTCCCTTTCAAGGGGAACTATAATTACTCTGATTCCATTCCTGTTAGGATATGTAGGCACAAGATGCGACGTCTTGCCAAGTAAACTTAGGACTAACCCTTAGGTATTTTTCTTTAAATTCTAAACCCTTGTATATATCTTAAATCAAATAATAAAGCAAAATAGCAAACATTAAACAAAAGGTTCCTGTAGAGTAGTACAGAAGTTTAGGGTGCTAATACCTTCCCTAAGCTTAACCAACACCTTACCTAGATCTCTCCCCGCATTCTTTACGATGCAAAATTAGGTTTTTCCTCTTTTGACCTTTTCCTTCGGATAAATCAAAGAGTGGTTGTGAACTAAGTTGTGATTCAAATTAATTAATAATTTGATATCCTATTTCCACCGCAACAGAAAATGGCGACTTCACTAGGGATTTCCTAAAGTTTTGAGGGTTACCCCTAATTTGTTCATGTTTAATTATTTTTCTTATTATTCAGTTGGATGTATATGTATTGTACCTTGATTGGGGTTTGGTTCTATGTGTTGTGAGATAAGTCCTACACCCGGACTTAAGTGACATTATTATAGGATGGTGATATATTCGACGAGGCTTATAGGGGGTGAGTCCCGACCAAGCTGACTTGAGAATCACCGATCAGTTGAGACCCTTTCGAAAATGGTTCAGTTGATCGAGTGTAGTCGTGAAAACTTTTACTATTTTTGATTGGTGTCTATGATATTGAGGACCGTAGTACCTTAACACCACCTCGGCCTTATTTAGGACGTAGTGCGGAAACTGTGTGGGAAGAGTCCTACATTGGTTGCTACACGATACTACACTCAAAAGAGGTTCTCTTGAAAATATTATTGGTCCCTGAGTCAGTCGAAAGGTTGATAATATCCAAACGATGGACTGATGACTTTGGGCACTTTTTTTTAGAATCTTGTTCTGCAGGTACAACTAACCTGTAACACATACCTTTTGGGAAGGGTAGACCTTAACTCCATCCATTGTACTTTTAACCTAGGACCTTTTGTTGTTTGTGGTTGTGCATTGCATCCGTAAAGCATCATATCATACCTAGTTTCAAGGAATTCAACAGTCCTTCGCAAATTTTCTTTAAAGAAAAAAGTCCTACATTTTAAAGTCTAAAAACTTTTCCTGCCTTCCTCGAAAGGAATATTTGCAATCGACCGTTGAAATTCTTGAAACCATTGCATGGCATTAGCATCATATTTTTGCACTGCATTTTCCACCCGGTTTCTCATTCTCGGTTCTCTCTTCTTCCAGTGTTTCTTTGAGTCGTCAAGTTGATCCCTCGACACAAATATCAGACTAGAGCTAACTATAGACGCCAGATGTCAGAACAAGAGGCATATAATGCATAAATCCGAATGGAGATCGATGAGTTGAAATCAGGCATGACCAAGCTCACCGAGATGTTTCAAGTACTGATTGCCAGAGGAGAGCCACCTCAGAGGTTAGAAGAAGGTTTGAAAAATGGTAGGGTATCCAAAGCTGCCGATTCTTCTAAGGGTGCAAAGGAATCCTATGGGAATTTCCGTAAGAAGAAAGAGGATCAAACCAATGTTGTTATGTCTGAATCAAGAAAGCCTCGCCATGGAATTCATCCTATTGAGAATCATGTTGTCGCTCCACAGTTGGCTCAGACTCCTCAGCGTCCAGTTATTAGACCAGACCAGTCTCGAAAAAGGAACCAATTTGATCCTATTCCTATGACTTAGACGAAACTTTATCCTTACCTGGTTCAAAAGGACTGATCACTACAAGGGCTTTACCACCTGCTCCTAATCCTCCGCCAACTGGATTCAGGACTGATTTCCAGTGCGTTTTTCATGAGGGTGCCCTAGGCCACGACTTGGAGCATTGTTTTGAAATAAAAGCTAAAGTACGCGAGTTGGTTAGAGAAGGAATACTTAATTTTACAAACAATCCTCCCAATGTCCAGAAGAATCCTTTGCCAGTGCATCAGAAGTGAAGCGTCTTTGTACTGATTTAGTCACTAGGGTTTTGTTTCTCGTTGTTTGTACTTTCCTTATTTTATTAGCTGTTTGCTTTCAAATTATGTTTGTACTTTCATAGTAATGAAATGAGCATTACAACTTTTGATTTCAATTATTTGCACTTTTATACTTTATCTTTCAAATATTTACTCCTTGTCCAAATTTTTGATATGCGAAGATTGGATGGAGGATGACGAAAACGTTATACCCATAATTGCTGTCAGTATGCTTTCAATCAAACTTTGTTGACGATGTAAGGCATTGTTTCAATCCCCAAACACTGGAGAAATAAGGAAGTTAATCCCTTTGTCACCCCCTTCGAGCCTAGAAGTTGGAGTTTATTTCTTTACAAAAAGACCGCAATCCTAACCTTGGGGTGGGTAGTTCTCAGTTAACTTGGTTGCGTGTTCATACAATACACCTTTCGTACAAAGGTCGCACTCACAATTTTCCTTTGCACACATCAAGTAAGTGTCGAAGATGTTTTTCAATCAGAAGCTGATGATGGTTCACCGTGATCATTAAGCTAGGCAGTCATTTCCTTTCAAAAAAAATCAAAAGAAAAAGCCCGATAAGTCAAATCCTATGAAGGAGACTTAGGAAAAACTGGGGCATCCCGCTGACTGTGTGCTTTAAAAGAAACAGTTCAGGCAAAAGTTAGGGATAATAAAAAGATGAGATCGTTAAACCCTTCATCCTAAAAATCCTCAATGACAAAATAACCAAATGTTATAAGGAAGTAGTGGCTGCCTTTCCATAGGTCCTTGACTTCTGAACCATCATTGCTACCATCAGTGCGATTCCTAACTTATAGGAACTTGAATGCATAATATGATTTAACTGAGTGTAGGACTGAAGATCGTCACGTAGATTGGGTGGATACAAATAAATTTCGGGCATTTATCATTTGCTTCATAAACCGTGAACCAGACCATGTTACAACCCTCAAAATACCTAATTGAAACAAGGTTATTTTGAAAGCATACTACAGCAAGGTTGCATAACCTGACTCCTAAAGATCTTTGCGAATCATTGATTTTGGAAATACACTTTTATTTTAAACTTTGAGCGTCTTGAACCATCGTGTTCTGACCGACGACTCATTTATTTTTCCATTTTTCAAAAATAATTTTGATTTCAAAAGTTGCATGAACTTTGCATTACCATGTTTATATGAATATTTTTGTTAGCAAACTGGCTTTCCTCTAAGGAATTTTCAAACAATGAGAAACTTGGTCGGTGATCCTATCAGAGGCAAGTTCCGTTTACATCCTGTCTAGGAATCAATTCAAGATTTGCTCAAGACAAGGTATTCTCAGATTTGGTTTATCCCAAAGATTTTTTTTCAAGACTCAGACTGCGGCAAGCCTTCCGAGGGTACAACAAAATAGTCAATTTCACGAATCAGACGAGCTGAAGTATTTACCAATTCAATCTACAGACAGTTTAATCTGGGGCAGTTTATTTGAAGAATCCCCAGGCAATTCATCCTTCATACAAGGACCATCAACATGATTACAATTTAGCATAGGACAGTTGATCTCCATGTTGAGGAATCAGTCTTCCAGTCTTGTCATCTTACCAGAAGAGTCGAGCCTTGTCGTCGGCATCTGCATTTACATTGGGTCATATCTCATAACATAATTCATATACAATATTCTTATACATACACATAGCATGAGTGTTTCATCCTCATTTGATTTTCTCCCGAGGTCGTGTTTTACCCACGTCCTACCTTGTGGTCAAAGTCCAATTTACTTGGCACCTACCAAACATTTGCGTGTTATGGCTATCTGGCGTTCTTCCAGGTATGACATTTCTTATCCGATGTTTTTCCGGATCTGTCTCTCTATGATGTTTTCCCAGACTGAGTTTTTTGTTCTGACGTTCTTCCAGAACCCCTTTGTTGCTTATCTGATGTTCTTCCAGATATGTCTTCAACTTGTCCCGTACATTTATGGCTTTCCTAAATGTTTCGGGTTTATCTTCAGAAACTTATCTTCATCTCATGCTCCTATAGATGTTGTTCTTTTGTTTCTGGATGCAGCCCAGAGTTTATTTGAAGTTCTTCCGAATACCTCTGGTGTGTTTCAGAGTTCATTCGATGTTCTTCCGAATGTCCCTGAAATGTGTTTCTTTGTCCCCGAGTTTATTCGAAGTTCTTCCGAATACCTCTGGTGTGTTTCAAAGTTCATTCGATGTTCTTCCGAATGTCCCTGAAATGTGTTTCTTTGTCCCCAAGTTTATTCGATGTTTTTCTGAATATCCCTGGTTTGTTTCAGAGTTCATTCGATGTCCTTCTGAATGTTTTTGATGTTTGTTTCTCCTTGTCTATTTTTCGATGATTCCTGAAGATCTCGCTCGATCTCTTCGTTTAAAGGAATGTGCCGAAAACTCTAGCACTTGTTGTTTACCTGATCCTACTGCCGCGTGGATCCCGTATTCGTGTCATCCTAAAGTAACAACTGGTCGTGCCTGCACCGGTTGATTCATCACTCTAGAATTCCCCGTTGTCGCATTGTTCCACCAGTGCGTTGTATTCCCCAGTGCAGTTACTCGTCGCGTATGTCCCATATGTCGTCGTGTTGTCTGCATTATTTCCTTTATCATTCTCATCATACGCATCATATTAAAGTCATGGCATTATCAGCATTATAGTCCGTCTCGTTTTGTCCGTAGCATTGCATATCACCGCATACGAGGGCAAAATTATCGGTTATGTGTATTTAAATCCATCCACCGTGATTCCTCGAGTCTCCGTCGCTCAAATCATCCGGTGAAGTTATTTAAATAGGGGCAACTGTAATACCCCAAATTTTACAATCAGATTAATCGATTCATGTCGCATGACATCTCATTTTTTGCATCAACTAACTACTAACAGGTTACGTAGTTTGTTTGCTTTGCAGGAATCACGTCTGGTACACTTTATCAGTGGAGGGGCGAAATGGTCATTTATCCGTTGTTTGCTGCCTGTTTAGGAAGCAGAATCATTGTCAGGAATCCATTGAGTAATTGGGATCTCCGTTTCCGAGTTCTTTATTTTATTTGAGGATGAACAGAAATTCATGGTAATTTTAGCATCAGGATTTTTGAGATACGGTAATTAATTCAATAGGCCGAGATTTTGCCGTCAGTAGGTTTCCAAGACATTTATGTTGTCATATAGGTTTGATGAGGTTGAGATATCAATTTGGTTTGGCTCAAGTAGATGCAAGAATCCATTCAGCGGAATTTGGTTTTAATAGACGTTTATTTTCTGTTCTTCTGCTATCTGCCAGTCAATTCTTAAAGTAGTGGAAATTTCGATTCATGTTCGGGTTTATGATTTCTGTTTAATTGTGATGTTGGGCCGAATAATTTTAGGATATTGGATTTAATTAGCAGAGACACCAAGTGAATTTTTAGTGCGGAGTAAAGTTATGTTTTTGCTACTAATTGGATTTCTCTGGTTTCGTTCTGTTTTACATTGTTCAAAGCCGTTACCGATTTTATCATCAGCGTGATTTAATTTGGGAATATATTGGAAGAATTGAAGTTCATATCAGTTATGTGGAACGATACGTGTTGGAATGAAAAGGTTGATTCAATTGACTTTTGGAATCTATTCATATTGAATTTGCATGGTGAAGTTAAGCTTATTGTTCAAGTTTGATCGGATTAATTTCTAATAGTTGGAATTTATTCGATGATATTTGACAGGTTGGATTTAATCGGATATTTGAGGTGTTTGCAACAAAATCATGGAAACGAAATTGGAAATTGATCTTGATAGAACATATTTGAATTGTATTTTATAATATTTTTTATTATTACAATTTATAAAGGGGAAATGATTTTGAATAGAAATATTATTGGATTTTTATTCATAAATATTTTTATTACAAACTACAAAAAGAAAATTCAATTACATTTCTTATCCTAAAGTTCCTAAATTCTTAAGCTCTTCATGCTTGATTTCTTCGACCGTCTTCATGCCCGATTTCTCTTCATACCTGCACAGGCAAAATCAGAAACAGAGCAAAATAGAGAATAAGCTAGAAAATTATTTTTGACACCCTTAGAGTGATTTCATCATCGGGTGTCGGGAGGGCAACGACCAATGCTGAAGCCAACTCCCATTACGATTCCCAACCTCGGTACTGATAGGAAACATCTGTTCTTTTTCGGGACAACCGAGAAGAAGAGAAAAAGAAGTTTTAGCCGAAAGTGATTTTTTGCCGAAAACGGATTATCCAACGCAAATCTAGAATCCAGAATCAAAGAATCTGTTCATCAAGTAAATATACATGAGTCAACATAAATCCAATCCAGAATTGAAAAATCCATTCTATCAAGTAAATATTGGATATTCAAATGGCTCAAAATCAATCCAGAATCAGAATCCATGGATATCCAATGAATCACACCGCATCTGGACTTAAATTCGGAAAAAGAAATTATCCAACAAAAATCCATATCCATTTTCCATCATGTAAATCCATAGATGTCTGATGAATCAGATCCAGAGCTGTGAGAAATCAAAGAAGCAGTCATCCAGAAGTACCAAACCAGATACGGATTTAAACCAAATCTGTTAAAACCAGATCCATCTGAAAAAAATCCAATCAATGTCAGAAAGTAAATCCATATCAGGAACAAAAACCGGAATCAAATCAGATCCAAATTAAATCAAATCTCATTTCCTTTTCAAGAATAAAATTTAACGCAGATCCAAGGCCCAGAGAAGATCAAAACAGAATATAAAACAGAGTTTGAAAAGGGACGAAACCCTAACGGTGAGAAGAACCAAACGGTCGTGAAAACCTAATGAAAAAAAAGGAACAAACTCACCATCAAAGGGCGTCCGAAAATCACCAGTAGCATCTAAAATCCTTAAACGAAACCACCAAAGCAGAACTCAATTCAAAAACGGCCGTGAATCACATGCAAAAGCGAACGAACACTGTCATCATAGAAACATCATCAGAGGGATTATCCAAAGAAAACGGTCGGAACCCTAGAGTTCATCAGAGGAGGCGACGGAAACCATAAGGCTTCGAACGCCACCGTCCTTTTTTCGAGCCGTAAATCAAGCCTCAGAACGACGTTCATCATTGCCCTTCGAACCCTTAATAATAACATAGAAACGTAAGCTAGAAACTCATGTTCTTCGTTTTTTATATCTTTGTTTTTGTTTCAGAGCTACCATGGCTTATCCGTCGAGGAAGAAGACGAGATGCATGGAGGAAATGAGAGAAAGTTCCCTCAGCAAGAACAAAAGGGATCAGCCGCGGATGGCTTTTGAGTTTGGTGATTAAACCCTAAAACTCAATGCCCTTCCCCCTTTTCTTTGTGTTTACGGATCGGGTTGGGTCTGGGATGTGGTGACCCGGCCCAACCCATCAGTTTTTTTTTATTATTATTTATCATGTTTTATTGTTTATATATTTCCTTTCTTTAGTGTAATAAAAATAAAAACCTGTAAATAATTAACTTGCTCTTAACATTTTTTTACACATAAACAAATAAATAACTTTTTTTATTTTTGTTCAGATCCTATTTTTCTTTTAAGTTAATTTAACCTTTTTAAAAAAAAAAATAGTAATAATAAGATTTTATTGTTTTGTTAGGGTTAAAAGTCTATTTTTCTTCATAACAAAGGCAAAATTGATAATTAACTTTTTCCTTTAAATTTTTTTTTAAACCAAAGATATTTTCTCTAATTAAAAAACATTCTTTTTTGTAAAAAATCACAAAGACTTTTACAAAAAATTTGCTAACCATTTTCTCATTTATTTTCTAACATTTCCATTCCAATTTTCTCAATATCATCCTATTTGTTTTTCTGTCTACCTTTTGCGATGTTACTCACTAACGGTTTGTCTTTGTTTTTTTTTCAGGATTATATTTAATTTAATCACATTATTGGTATTTTATTTTTGCCCATGGTTGCATTTTATTTTACAAACATTATTTGCACTTTATTTATTTATTTCGCGCTACTCATCAATTTACCGTCATCTCACCTTCCAAAGGATTAGGTCTAGCAATTTGACCGCCGAGTCAATAACCCTAACCTTTGATGTTTTCAAACCCTAATACTTTTAGGCGTCCCGCCGTGGACAATTTTACCCTTTACCCTAGCATTAGCTCAAAGAGTCGCCGTACTCTATTTTAGGATTTCCCGCCGTGGAATCCCTAATTTCATTAACAAATTTCAACGTAGAGATTGGAGTCCCCACACTCCACGTAAGCGTGTCCTTAAGATACGTTTATTCCCATTGAAACCTTGACCACAGTCAAGAAGTTTCTAACCTCCCTTTCGAGGGGAACTACAATTACTATGATTCCATTCCCGTCATGATATGTAGGCACAAGATGCGACGTCTTGCCGAGTAAACTTAGAACTAACCCTTATGTCTTTTTCTTTAACTTCTAACCCCTTGTATATACCTTAAATCAAATAATAAAGCAGAATAGCAAACATTGAACAAAAGGTTCTTGTAGAGTACTACAGAAGTTTAGGGTGCTAATACCTTCCCTAAACTTAACCAACCCCTTATCTAGATCTCTCCCCGCATTTGTTACGATGCAAAATTAGGTTTTTCCTCTTTTGACCTTTTCCTTCGGATAAATCAAAGAGTGGTTGTGAACTAAGTTGTGATTCAAATTAATTAATAATTTGATATCCTATTTCCACCGCAACAAAGTGTATGACCTATAAAATTAAACAGGCATCCTAACCATGTCAAGAATGTGAATCAAGAAGCATAGGATGCATATGGGATCCATCAACTAGTTTATATGAACTTCAACTAGGGTGACTTGACTTGTAAGGTAAACCAAAAATAGGAGAATTGTTCAATAAAACTAAAATAAAATGCACAAAGCTACTAAACATGTTGGAAAATAGAGGCCAAAACACCCAAACCAAATTCCAATCAAGGCATCACCAACTGATTTGATCAACTAGGGTGCTCTGCCATATGGAATTGTTATCAGGGGTCAAACAAAAGCAACACAAAGTCAAACAAAAATTAATCAAACCTTGACCAAAATCAGCCTCAAAGGTACCTCAATCCATCCTTAAGAGGGAGAGGAAACCTCATTCATTTGTGATTGTAAATGATCCATCAAACAAGAATGATCAAGTGAAAACAATATTAAAAACACTTCCAATTGCAAAATTAAAATTAAATTGTAAAATAAAAGAAAGTCAAAATTAAAAATGATAGAAAATTAATTAAAGTTTTAAAGTGTTTGAAAATAACTTTTGGGAATTTTATGATTATTGGAAGTATTTTTAATAAGTAAAAACCAAAACAGAAAAGGAAATAAAAGAAAATAAAAAGGAAATAGAAAGAGGGTGAAGTAGCAAAAACAGATACAAAGGAAAACCGGCAAAATGCGCTTGTGCTCACAAAAGCTGGGGGTGTGGATATCATTTCTGGCCCAATCCACCAGCCAAGGCTGAGAAAATGAAACGCAACGTTTCATTTAATCTATGTGGATTCAATGTGCCAAATCATCCTGGTTAAGCAAATAACATTCAAACACGCAAGCAGTCAAAGTTTCAAACCCAATGCCACCTCAGATCTGACTGAGGAATAACCAGACACCGGAGCCCTAGCTCTGGTCGTCTTCTCCAGTGAGATGGTCGGAGCTCAGGTGATCAAACCACCAACAACAACCACAACATTGGTACCAAATGAAAGCTGAACTCACATAGGTTCTAAATACAAGATCCCATCATTGAAAACACTCATGGATTAAGAGAATCGAACGATTGAAGTTTGAGATGCATAACTGAAAACTCATCCAATCATGAAAAACAAGCAATTAAACATGGCCTACTCAACATAGGTCTTCAGATGTAACCAGTATGAACCTAATTCATGGCCTAGAATGAGAGAAATTTGGAAAGGAAACTTATTGAATGGAGACACTTTGTTGGTGCTTCTCAGGCGTGCAAGCTTCACTTCTTTGCTCCATATCCACTCCAAATACTTCAAGGGAGATGAATTGAGCTTCAATTTGACTTAATTTGTGAAGAACAATGAAATTCGAATTTCAAAATTGCTTGAGAATTTCAAATATGAAAATGCTCTCTCCAACTCCAAATGCCACTTCTGAGCTCTTAGGGCGAATTTTTAGATTATATATGATGGATTTCAGATGGTTTGGAAGGCCCGTGAGGCTTCAATTTGATTAATTGGAAAAATGCCCAAAAATGGTAAGCTTCTCATGCACACGTGAAATGCTCTCACACACACCTGAAAACCACTCCAACCTGCAGCTTGTAAGTTCAATTTGACATGGGACTTGGTTTGGGCCTTTGATTTTGATCCAATTCGCAAGTTTGAACTTGAAACTTCTTTGTGAAGAAAAGTGAGAATGCACGTGTTTTCTCCTCTTTTCACCAAAACCAAATTGTGAAATCTTACTCATGAGTGTATTATGAAAAGAATTGAATCAAAATGAGATCAAAATATGGCCTATAATGAATCAAATTCAAATCATACTTCAAAGTTCACTTTTCACTTGAAAATTCTCCCACATGTCCATAACCATCCATAATTCACATGATCTTTGAGTTCTAAGGTGTAAATGAGGTCTCTAGAATGAGGTCTCTAGGATAAAATTCCATGTTGGTTGGAAGTTCATTTGAGGTACACAAATGCATGAAAATGGCCTATTTAACAAATGACCTATAATCAAATCTTCCCAAAATACCCTTGCCTTGCCAAAGCCATAACTTGAGTTCTACAAATGATATCAAGGACTTCTAGGAATATTTGGAAAGCTAAGACCATGAGGAACAAATTTCATATTCACCTAAAGCTTAGGAGAAGCATGATTCTAGGTCAAAAATGCCTTGGAAGTGAGTTTACTTTTGGTTGACCAAAAATAAGTTTATCTGAGACCTCTAACTTGTTGGCATCATAACTTGAGCTCCAAAAACCTAATGGATGAGTTCTAGTACTCAAAAGAAAGCTAAGAACATGACCTAGAAGTTTCATGTTTACAAGAAAATAAGATTGAGCTTGTATCATGAGGTAACTTGTCCTTGAAGTTAAGCACAAAAGAAAGGGATTTTACACTGAGATCCTCTTAAACCCTAATTTAGTAACTCCTTGAACTCTTGATTCCTATTAATTTGAGCTTGACATGACATCCTAAATGTCTCATGATAAATTCCCACAACTTCAATGACTTAAAACCAATTATCAAACTCCCTCAAGTCTTCAGCTGACCTTGAGTTGACCAGATGAAACCCTAGGTGCACAACCTTTGTTTGTGACCTCTTGCAGGTGAAATAAATGCCTAGATAAGCTCCACAATGACTTCAAAAGCACTATGAGCTTCTGAAACACCTCTTATCCATAACAATGGACTTATAAACCTCTGATAATCTTCCTTTGTCCCCCAAGATAGGAGATAAGCAACACACATCAATCTTCTCTCCCAAAGAGCTCTGACCACTTCCTGATGATTGTAAGTACTTGATGACTTGAATAAACACTCTTGCTTGAGTTTTGAAACCCTTGAAAATCTTCTCTTGAATGGAACACCTCTCTTGATCCCCTGTTAAGAACAATTCTATGCAAATGCAAATGCTAAAATGAAATGAAACATAAGCCAAATACAAGAAAAGGGTTGGTCAAATTTTGGGGTACAACACATGCGGATTCATTCCATCAGTTGATAATGCCAAGCGAAGGTTTCTAGCTTCTTCTCCAAAATCAGCATACTCATTATCAATTTTCATCCACTATGGTGAATCTACCGGTTGTCGATACTTCCCATCTATAATTCTATCATCTGCATGCCAAGTCAAGTGTTTTGCATATGTTTCACTACGAAACATGCGTCTAAATCTCAGAATTATAGGAAAATACCATAAGACTTTTACTGGTGACAACTTTTTCTTATACCGAGATAGACTGCATTTAGGACACTCGTTTAATGACACATATTCATTTCAAAACAAAATGCAACCATTTGGACAAGCATGTATCTTATCATAACTCATGCCAATAAAGCATAACATTTTTTTAGCTTCATAGGTTTGATTGAGAATAACATTATCCTTTGAAAGCATCTCTTTCATAAGGGCTAATAACTCCGTGAAAATTTTATTCGACCATCCATTACCCGCCTTTAAATTGTACAACTTTAATACCACAGACAATCTTGTGAAAGTAGTGCAACCTTTATACAGCGGTTTCTCTGCATCTCTTACCAACCTCTCAAACATCTTGGGACAATCCTGAAGATCTTCTTCAAGTGCTTCTGCAATCTCTTCGACTCGATCACAATCATATGCATATCTGCCATTGTCATTTGAAGCATATGTCGTATTATCCCCCGGTTCAACATTCTCGTTACTTATCTCACCATTTAATGTCAAACATGTATAACTTCGATCAATTCCATGTCTCTTTAAATGAGATTCCAACTGAACTGCGTCAATTCGACGCCCATAACAGCAACCTAAGCAAGGACATGTGATCCTACTGGGGTCTTTGGCGTGTTCAACAGCAAACTTAACGAATTTCGATACCGCATTCTCGTACTCGTTTGACAATCGATTGGAATGATAGTCTGAGTTGCATCTAAGAGGGGGGTGAATTAGGTTCTTTGAAATTTTCTAGTTTTATTGAATGAAGTTATTACTTTCTTTGAAATATGAAGGAGTTATGAAAGTTGTAAAGTGCAGAAAATAAATAACACAGAGAAGTATCCTGGTTCCCTTCACACTCCGAAGGTACTTTCACACCGAAAGAGATTTCACTATAGTTAGACTGAGCGTACAACTTACTTTCTAACCTATAGGTAGATTAAAGGCTCTTAACACCTTTAAAATCTGAACACTAAGTGCAAGAAGAACAATCCTCTTTAATGCATACACTTGCTTTCAACAATCCTGAATAACAAGGGGAATAGATACAATCTTTGATTTACAATGAGTTTGAAATCTGTGTATACAATATTTATCAATTCTATGATTGATCTTCTCTTTCAATGATAATTTCCACAACTATTTAAGACTTTGTTGCTCAAGAATTTTCTTTCAAAAGATATGAAAATATGCAGAAAATTCTTATGAAAAATGACTTGATTCAAGATGTGGAAAGATGAAAATATTAGGAAGGATTTTGAAAGAGGTTGTTTTTGAAAAATTGAAAGATTAGGTATTTGTATTACACAAGCACCCCTTTGAATTATCATGCAAATCTTCAGAAAATATGATGAACAATTGCCATGATTCAATGGAAACAATTCAGAAAAGAATGGTTGAAGAGGTGCAATTTTTAAGAACAATTTTTCAAAAACGTTCAGTGAGTAACCGATTGCACATAAAGACCAATCGATTGCACCTTCACAAAAAGCACTTGAAATTTGAATTTTGAACTGAGCAATCGATTGCACCAAAGCAACAATCGATTGCACACTAAAACAGTAGCAAAAATAAGAAGATTTTTCAAGCATGCAATCGATTGCTCAAAAAAACAGTAGCCAAAATGAAGTAAAAATTTGATCATGCAATCGATTTCTTCAAGAGTGCAATCGATTGCACTGGCAAAAGCTTAGAAAAATCTTATTTCAAAAAGCTTGTGAAAGTGTGAAAAAGTAATGCACATGATTTTTATTATTTGAGCAACTAGGACTTAAATACTTGATGAAGATTTTCATTATACCTTCCAATGAGATTATTCTTCATATCAAGTCTTCGTCCTGATTCTTTGCTGTAACATGATATCTTGAAAATGATTGAACATCTTTGCCTTCTTGTTAAGTGGTTTGTCTTCATCAAAACATAAGTTGATCTTGAGAATCTTGATTTCACATGGAAGACATCCATTTTTTATCCATACTAATTAAGTAGGCTAAACTAAACTAAGTAAGCTAAACAAAAACAGCGAATACCTGTAGCACTTGTAGAGAAATCACCAACTTCTAGAACCACACAATAAGATTCTTGGAAACGATCATAATCTTCACAAGTAACCCCTATAACAAATTAAAATACAAAATTAATTCATGTTTTCATCAACAACATCAACATCAACATTAACAACATCAACAACAACATTTGGAATCACATTTAACAACGTCAGAAAATGATACATTTGGTATGAAGCAACTAAACTAAGTAAGCTAAACAAAAACAATGAATACCTGTAGCACTTGTAGAGAAATCACCAACTTCTAGAACTACACAGTAAGATTCTTGGAAATGATCACAATCTTCACAAGTAACCCCTATAACAAATTAAAATACAAAATTAATTCATGTTTTCATCAACAACATAAACATCAACATTGACAATCAACAACAACATTTGAATAACAACCATCAATAACAACAAATACAACAACAAGATTCATGAGAATTTCAATAAAGAGTATTCTATATTCTTTTTAATGTCTCAACCAATCTATTGAAGATGAGCACAACCTCTTCATGCTTATATGCAAATCCTTGTGATTTTTTTAAAAGCAACATAAACAAGTCTTCCAAATATCTAGTAATGTTGTCCATGAAACCAATACTTTACAAATAAAGAACATCTTAAACTCATCTCCAGTTATGTTACTAGTACTAGCTTACAGCATAAATCGATTTAAGTGTCATAAGAAGAACTATTTTTCACAATATTTTGTCACAACAAATAAAGAAACTATTTTTATCACAACATTTCCATAATATTTTCAACCTGAAAAACTTATACAATATTTCTACAACAAAAAAACTCATCAATCCATAACCATGCAAATGAAGAAAATGACTAAAATACCTTGAAAATGGTGGAATGGTTGGACGGATGGAGTACTATGGCCGGCGGAAAGGAAGAAGATGACGGACGGACGGAGGGAATGACAGTCAACGGTGCCAAAATGGTGGAATGGTCGCGAGAGGTTTTTCAGAAATGGTGAAAAGGTTTTTCGCGAGAGGGAAAGAAAGAAAGAACGTTGTTTCTGTATACTGTTTCTGAAATGAAAAAAGGCTCGTTTTATTAAATTTATAAAATTAACACCTATAATAGCGCTTTTAGGAAGCGCTGCTGAAACCCCCGCATATAGCAGCACTTTCATCTAATAAGCGCTCTCTAAGGTCTGTCTTAGGCAGGACCTTTATCAGCGCTTTACAAAAGCACTTTCATATACCCCCCTTTAACAGCGCTTTGAAAAAGCGCTTTAATATACGCGCCCTTTAGCAGCACTTTCATATCCCCCTTCTTTAGCAGAGCTTTCTAAAAAATGCTTTCTTTTGTCAGCGAATTTCTAAAGTCAGCGAATTTTTTCCTTTTCTTTTTAACTCTTTGGCAGCACTTTTACAGAAAGCACTGTCTTTTCTGTGTTGCCAAAAATCATTTTTGGCATAGCGAAAACGATCATACTTAAACCACCGTGGTAGATTCTTTGGGATGGTCGGCAGACTCTTTGTTTGCACCAGATTCTTCTGTACTAAAGCATGATATAATTCAGAATAAGCCATTGAGATTGGGTCAAATTGATCCACGTGTTGTTTATTTTTATTACGAGATCCTCCATGTTTCTCTCGCAAAATAGCATTAGCAGCTTGTTCCTTCTCCTTGGGTAAACCTCCCACAAGCTTCTTAGAGTTCTTAAAAGCACTAATGGGAGTCACAGAAATGGGCATTGACATGATTTCAGAAATCATGGTCCTTTGAAGTGGAGTCTGAGAAATATGAGGAGAAGGTTTATTTTGAGTAGCAACCAGAGTTTCAACCAAAGCAGAAAGCCTTTCCACACCAGCCCTTAAAGTAGTCACCTCCTTACGAAGTTCATGGTTTTCTTGCTCAATGTTCTTCATTTTCTTTCTTTGACTGACCCGAGTATTGTACTTGAATTAGCTTGCCTCCTATTTGAGAGAAAAAGCAAGAGTGAGAGCCTAAGATGCAAAGAATGTAATGCTAATGACGAATGCAAATGCGCCAATGCAGATGGGTTTCAAGGAACTCAAAGGTTATGTTTGCAAACACCACAAAGCGGACAATACTTTTGATAACTGAAAATCTCATTTTATTGAAAATAGGGTATAATATCATAATCCAATGGTAAAACCTATGATGTTTGTAAACAAAAACTTTAAATTCCATTCAACTTTTATGAACATGATATTTATGAGTGCATGTATGCTCAACACAGGTACACAGATCCCACACATACACATATATATTCAAACAGGCAAAGACTTAGGTTTGAAAGTCAACGAGCCTGGAGTAATGGTCTACCTATCCCAAATAATGTGGACTAAGAGTTTATTGTACTTGCAGAATAATGGTTCTAAAAGGTTCCCAAAGTCATCAGTCAATCTTTCGGATATTATCAATTTCCCAAATACTCGGTAGTTAATAATATTCTCAAGAGAACCTATTTTGAGTGTAACACCGCGTATCAACTATTTTGGGACCACTCCCTCATAGTCATCGCACTACATCCTAAGAAAGGCCAAGTTGAGATAAGGGTAACTAAATGTTCCCAGTATCACAGGCTCCTAGGTCGAAAATAGTAAGTGTTTTCACGAATATTCGTTCAACAATACCATTTTCAAGAGGGCCTCAACTGAGCGGTGATTCTCAAGTCAGCTTGGTCGAGAATCAACTCCCTATAAGCCTTCTCGAATGTATCACCTTCCTATCATAAGTGCACTCGAGTCTGGGTGTAGGACTTATCTCACCACTTAAAGATAACAATATAAAGCATAAAAAGATATAGATAAACATACATATATACAACAATAAATACAAAATAAACAAGTTAGGGGGAACCCTCAAGAATAAGAACTCCCCAGTGAAGTCGCCATTTCTGTCGGGGTGAGAATTGGATACCAAGTTATTGATTAACTTGAATCGCAAATCATTATTCACCACCGGTCTTTAATTTTTCCAAGGGAAAGGTAAAAGATCGAAATAACCCATGAGTATGCAATGCAATGCAAAGCAAAAGAGAATCTAAGGTTTGGGGGTTAGTTAAACTTAGGGAAGGTATTATCATCCTAAGCATCTGTAGTACTCTACAAGAACCTCTTTTTTTACTATGTTATTGTTGTTTGTTAAAGGTGAACCTAGGGGTTTGTTTCTAAGTATGCTCACCAAGAAACCTCATCTTGTACCTACGTATCCTGACGGGAATGGAATCAGAGCATTCGTAATTCCCCACAATAAGGGTAAATAAAGTTTGTTGGATGGTTTCAAGAGAAGAGACAAGTTGTCATCTTATGGAGAATACTCAACTAAACCACCACAAACATGCTGAAGATGGATTTTTGCTTCACATTAAGAGAAGGGCTCCAACTCGGATATAGAATCAACGAGTATGCCACTTACCTCTCTCAAGTGAAAAAGAATCGACATCTTTCTCAACAATGTTATGGGGTATGAGATTTAGATCTCATCTATATAGATGACTAATGTCTCGTTCTCTCATGGGAGAATGAGAACTTATTGTAAGTTATCTAGAGTTGAATTCCTCAGGGAAACTAGCCTAAGGATTCAAGTATGTAGGTTCATCGTAAGGTGATCAGTCTAAGGGGAAACATGGATCAAGCAAAAAGTAAGCGATGCAGATGAATAAAAAGG
Organism: Lathyrus sativus; assembly: GCA_963859935.3. Lineage (NCBI taxonomy): Eukaryota > Viridiplantae > Streptophyta > Magnoliopsida > Fabales > Fabaceae > Lathyrus > Lathyrus sativus. The sequence goes on from OZ012736.1 coordinate 79,400,829, forward strand.
CCCATGACTATAAAGTCAAAAACAGGTCTTTCCCTTGGGTTTAGACACAAGCGATAATCACGAAGATTCAAAAGTCACCAGTAAAAAAAAATCAACAAGACAAACATCAAGATCATGGACAAGTAACAACATATGTACAAAGCGAGGATCAAGGCACGTAATTAGCTCATAAGGTGAGACATCAAGAATATACATCACCAATTAATCAAAACAACGTAAACAAATTGAATTTTAATCGTGTGTGCTAGCAAAGTGGGCTAGTTTTCCACACGACAAACTAGAAGTAATTGATCGAATAAGTATCACTGTAAGAAAGCCCAGAAGTAAGCTATGAATGTTGTGTATGGTGACCATGAGGTTGATAATGACGCACGAGGCAATCGACTTGCAATGGTGTAAAATGGCTAGACGTTGGATCGAGAATTTATTTTTGAAAAAAGGTTTAGTCGGTGCAATGGCAAGACATATATAAACAAAATAAGGAAGGCAATAAAGTTATTACACGTCATGGGAATTGGGGTACATTTTGTTGAATGAGAATAATAGATAATAAAATAATTAAATCGAATCCAATCGAGTGAGTACTCATCGTAAGAAGGCCCAAGAGTAAGCCACTAAACAGAAACCAACTGAAATCAAAAGGCAATTGAATGTAGCTCTAAGCTAACTTAAAGTAGACTCATGTATAAATCCATATACAAGAAGTTGA